>JADNYI010000433.1:0-27151 GCA_015501065.1 Infundibulicybe gibba | reverse complement strand
GTTTGGCATGTCTTAGAGCGTCAATCCGTTGTTGCTCCATTTCGTATAAGTAGTCAGTACTCTCGGCACTGTGGCTTCGGAGGTATATTGGGTGTACCTCCTCCCCAATGAAGAGCCATTTGTTGCTCTCCAGGCTTTGTATGTTTTTATTTTTTCTTTTGTCCCTTATCAGGTAACGAATTCGGATTTTATCTTCTTCAGTTGGATGTACCATCCATCCCAAGCTCGAATTGGTGGTGGCAGACCATGTTCTGCCAGACGAAAAGTCATTCGTTGTCTGCTTCAATATATGCTTCTTTGTTCAGCGTGTTCCAGATCTGATGATCTAGTATATGCCGAATGTATAGGCGTGGTCTATCCCATGGTGGTATCTGGTTTTCTATGAGTAGATGAACTATGTCATCCTGTGTTATGTTTGGAGCATTGCTCCATGGGAATTCATTTAAGCGTTACACTGCTTCAGTATTAGGTTTATTGGGGAAAACTTGTTCCCTGTTTCCTGTTCCCACTGGGTAATGGCCTCATGATAGGCCTGTGGTTTTGCCACAAGTATTGCATATTGTTGCATGAAATGCCTTTGGTATCGTGCTGTTGCTGTTCTTTTCTATGTTCGAGGGCCTAGGGCCTTTGCTATGAGATAGCCGAATATGCTTGGCGGTTGGTGGGTATGTGCAGTTTAGCACTGCTCCGTTGAGCGGGTTGTCGCCCCCTGGGCACCAATGGTGTATAATGTATTCCGCCCACATCTACGTTGAGGGTTTGATCCTCATGGAGTTGGGTTACCCCGGCCTTGGTTTGGCCGAAGTTGTCTTTTTTATATGTGTCTTCTGAGCCAAATGGCTCAAACTTCTCTGTGTAATGGTCACAGAACCTGTAGTTCGTGATCATTTCCTTTACTTGTTGATATGGGTAATCCTCAAGCACTTTGTGCATTGCTAGATCCCATTGGCTTGGTAGGAAGGCATATGTGATTTGCCTGAATTCCCATATCAGTCTGAACGCTCTACTCTCTCTTTTGGAGACACTTTGGTCTCCTGTATCAATTTGAGGACGTCTTTTACTTGTTGAGGGTTCATTGGGAACCCTCTGAGTGCTTTATAATATACTGCCATTGTCGGTATGTGTTGCAAGGGTACTCTGAGTCCCTCGCTTGTGGCTGCTACTTGGGCTTGTGGTCAACATATACTGTGTTGGATATTTTTGAATAGTAGAATTCAGGATCTGATGATCCCCGTTGATAGGACACTGCGGCCTGTGGGGCAAACCAACAAACCAAGTGCTTCGCAGTTTGCGAGCGGGTGTCTTTAGTGCAGTGAAGGCCTGATCTCCAAGGAATGTGGAGATCTTCGCAAGCTAAGAGAATGAACGCGAGACTTGAGTGCTCTAATGCGAAGGGGAAGTTGTATTATGCGAGCTATATGCGACTCTATATAAATCGGAGCTACGCGGGCATGAGGCCAGTATGTATGTAATGTAAGATAGTCCGTAAGATAATGGGAAACTATGCGATCACTATGGTAAAGATGCGATCTGAATCGCATCGAAAGCGCGATCTCCACGCGTACGAAGCGATCAGTGGTCGCGCATTAGTCGCGCGATGCGAAGGTAAGTAAGTAGATTAGCTATGAATGTCTGTATGTATGCGAAATAGATATGAAATGAATGCGAACCGATGCTAAACCTAAACCATGCTTATCACCGTAGCCAGTTGTCTTGTTTGAATTGCCCGTTGGTGTTATTTTTAATGACGCCTATGGTGTCAGGAATTCATCCTGGTCGCGAGTTCTCGTATTTCTCGCGTTTTTGTTTCCCTTCTCCATGAGCCTTGCCTTCTTGACTTCTCGTTCCGCATTCTCTGTTTTCTTAAATGCTCTTCGTTCGGTGTTTCGTGTTCTGGAGTGCTTATGCGCTCCAGGTCTTCCCCTTCTTCATCAGACGTGGATACATTTGATTGGTTCGTTTTCGGAGCGTTTTCCTCCGTATCTGGGTCCTCCTCTGGTGTTGGATCCAGAATTATTTTCCGTTCCCATGGGTAGTGTTTTGGGATCGTACAGTGTAATGCTCAAAGTATTGTGATCAATATTTACTACTATAATAGGGATTTTGCTAATTGTAACTAATTGATGACTATTTTAAACCCTATTTCTGATTTTGATATACCCTGCTGTCTCAGGTGTTACTGTCAACTTATTGACTTGCATTAGCAGGATGTAACAAATATCTACAAACTGTCTAACAATCTACCATACTATACATTATAATATTCCAAAAAAAGAACAGTTATCAAATTAGAGTATACCTAAGTAGCAAGTTGAGTTTTGGTTATGTTGGCCCACTCAGATCCATGTACCATATTATGTAATACAATGTCAGCTTGAGGGGATTGTGAAATGATAAGCTGAGGAGCAGTGTGAAGAATAGACAAAAATGGTGGAACCCAAAGAAAGAGGCCATTCTGGGTGCAGATTCATATACCCAGGAATCTGATCTAACAGCCAAAGTAGGTGAATAACACAAGGAACATGTGGTCTGTGAAGGATAATTGGATTTATTCCAAATTCTCACACTTCTGTCAATGATCCTGAGGCAATGTGATTGCCATCAGGGGAATAGGCCACTGACAGACAGTATCACCATGTCCATTCAGTGAGCAATCTCCTGCCAGTGCTGCATCCCACACCCTCACACTCCTGTCACTGATCCTGAGGCAATGCTTGCCATCAGGGGAATAGGCCACTGACAGACAGCACCATGTCCATTCAGTGAGGCAATCTCCTGCCAGTGGCTGCATCCCACACCCTCACACTCCTGTCCTGATCCTGAGGCAATGTGATTGCCATCAGGGGAATAGGCCACTGAAGACAGCATACCATGTCCTTCAGTGAGGCAATCTGCCTGCCAGTGGCTGCATCCCACACCCTCACACTCCTGTCATGATCCTGAGGCAATGTGATTGCCATCAGGGGAATAGGCCACTGAAAGACAGTCACCATGTCCATTCAGTGAGGCAATCTCCTGCCAGTGGCTGCATCCCACACCCTCACACTCCTGTCATATGATCCTGAGGCAATGTGATTGCCATCAGGGGAATAGGCCACTGACAGACAGTATCCATGTCCTTCAGTGAGGCAATCTCCTGCCAGTGGCTGCATCCCACACCCTCACACTCCTGTCACTGATCCTGAGGCAATGTGATTGCCATCAGGGAATAGGCCACTGACAGACAGTATACCATGTCCCTTCAGTGAGGCAATCTGCCTGCCAGTGGCTGCATCCCACACCCTCACACTCCTGTCACTGATCCTGAGGCAATGTGATTGCCATCAGGGGAATAGGCCACTGACCAGACAGTATTGCCATGTCCATTCAGTGAGGCAATCTGCCTGCCAGTGGCTGCATCCCACACCCTCACACTCCTGTCATGATCCTGAGGCAATGTGATTGCCATCAGGGGAATAGGCCACTGACAGACAGTATTGCCATGTCCATTCAGTGAGGCAATCTCCTGCCAGTGCTGCATCCCACACCCTCACACTGCTGTCTGTGATCCTGAGGCAATGTGATTGCCATCAGGGGAATAGGCCACTGACAAGACAGTATCACCATGTCCATCAGTGAGGCAATCTCCCTGCCAGTAGCTGCATCCCACACCCTCACACTGCTGTCTTGATCCTGAGGCAATGTGATTGCCATCAGGGGAATAGGCCACTGAGCAGACAGCATTGCCATGTCCATTCAGTGAGGCAATCTGCCTGCCAGTGGCTGCATCCCACACCCTCACACTTCTGTCAATTGATCCTGAGGCAATGTGATTGCCATCAGGGGAATAGGCCACTGAGGAGACAGTACTACCATGTCCATTCAGTGAGGCAATCTCCCTGCCAGTGGCTGCATCCCACACCCTCACACTTCTGTCAATTGATCCTGAGGCAATGTGATTGCCATCAGGGGAATAGGCCACTGAGTAGACAGTATCACCATGTCCCTTCAGTGAGGCAATCTCCCTGCCAGTGGCTGCATCCCACACCCTCACACTCCTGTCAACTGATCCTGAGGCAATGTGCTTCCCATCAGGAGAATAAGCAATTGAATATATTTCATCTGTACAAGACATGTGAGACTCAATCCATTGAGCTGGTCCACCTGTTACTTCAAGGAGCCTTGGAAAGCTTTTCTTATATTGTTGTGCAAACAAAGTACCACTTGGGGAAAAGCCCACTCCTGACAAGTAGATATGTGGGACACTTCTCTGAATTGCTGGCCTAAATATCCTGGCAAATTTCTCACAATCCACCACAAATGAAACAAGTCCTTGGTCACTTGTAGCTTTCTTTATTACTGCTGACAAGGCAGGAAACATTGATTCCACATTTTCAACCAGGCTCAAAACCTCAAGCCAATGTAAAAAATGAATATAAAACAAATCCCTCATATTCTGAGACATTTCCACTGTCATAACATCTGAATTGCTTAGATGCCTGGCCCAAAATTGACATGCATATCCCAATGCCACAGAGATATTGCCCTTACTCAATTCATCAATATTCTCTATCTCTCTGTTGGCCTTGTGTGATGTAGGCACACAACAAATGTTGAATTTGAGCCCTTCAACCATGATTCTCAAGCATTCACCTGCAAATCTACCACTATACACATTGGAGTCAATATGAAAGTCCCCATGATTATTGGTGTCCAAGAGGTATTCCACAAATGACAAATGAGAAACCATGGGCTTATCCCTCCCCAGATCAAAATTGGTTTCAATTTTTGCAAAATGTCTTCCAATGTTTTGGAATTGATGCCAGAAAACGACCAATACTCTGCTTGTCAAGAGGAACTTCAGACAGGATGAGAATAGAAAGCACCTGCTTGATTTGATCAAGCTCAGCTAATGTACATTTTCCAAAGCTCCCAGAAAGAACTTTGGAGTACAGATCATTAATCCCACCAATGGGATTTGATGATGACAAGATCTGTGTCAAGCGATTCTCATAAAGACCCTCATTGAGGAATTTCACAGCAGTCTTAGCCCAAATGAACAACCCAGCAGCCTTTCCTTGAAGCTTTCACACACTCTAGGTTCCATTTCTGGGAAATGGCCATCAGGAACTCTCCAATATCACCAAATCAGCCAGAGATGCACCCACACCAGAGGTGAGTGTAGACACCACACTGATTGGAGATAATACAGTTTCAATGCTATGAACATTTCTCCCAGTAACAACAAGCTTGAACTGTCCAGGGAGCTTGGCCCAAGAGACAATGTTCCCAACATCTGAGCCAATTGGCCTGGCTCTGAACCACATTCATCAAGAGCATCAATCACCACCACCAGACATCCAGGCAGTTCAAGCCCAGAGAAAGGCTCCTGAACAAGGCCACTGAACTGGGCCATCACAGCCTTGTGGCCAGCATCAAATCCTCCATCCCTCAGAAGGGTCAAAATCTTCTCCTAAGATCACCATGAAACTGCCCATAGCAAGATGGAGGTGGAGTCTGGACCAAATCATGCACAATGGTGCACCAGACAGCAATGGGATCAGCCAACTTGGCATGACCATGCTTGAACACATAGAATGACCCCAACTGATGTGCATCCTGCAGCATCTTGACAACACTGGCAGCAACAGCTGACTTCCCAGCCCCAGGACCACCATTGATCCAGAAGATGTTCTTGCATTGGGATCTTTCACCCATGCAGAATTTCACCAAGAACACCAACCCTAGTCCCATCCATGCAGGTTCAGCCGAGCAGCATTCCTTACCTCATGTGAGACAGGCTGGAGGTGATCTGCAAGGAATTTTGTCTCGTGGAGTACATCTGGCTCAGTCAGGACTTGAAAGAGGGGCATCAATAAACCACATACCGACACGGTGCTGCACATCTATCAAGCGGCTAGACTGAAGAAAAATAAGTTCCACCCATCAAAAAACGAGGATATCATACCTGCAGGCTTTCCTTTAATTTCGAAACTCCCCGCATAGGCAAGGAGTGTCTCCCGGATCGAGTCTGATTGAAAGATCGTTTCACCTTGTCCCGCTTCCGTTGAGGGGGGACTGAGATACTTCAAGTGATTTCTGCATTTGCGCGCAATGATCTTGATAACTATAGCAATATTCTATTGAATATACGAGAACTTCATACGATTCGAATTGATTAACGGCCTCATGAAACCGTGGCGAAGCGAGGGACTCAAGAATTCAGCTTCGGCGCGAATATGGACACGGATTCCCCGATGTCGGAGATGAGGTTTTTAGTATCCTTTTTGTTTTTGAGATGTTGCTAGAAATGTGTGAGCCGGGCAAAGAAAATCACAGGGAGCCGTCAACGCACCTGAATCATGCCGACAATGATGGTAGCACTCCCGCCGATTGCCTTCAGGATCAAACCGGCCGGTGGAGGAGCAACCTCTCCAATAGAGGTGACGGCTTGCGCAGCACGAGCAAGGTGCCCGACAACATCAGCATGAGACGAGTCGACAAGGGACCGAGGTTTGAAGGTGATAAGCTAGTGGGCTTTTGCGGCATTGTTGGTATAGCGATGTTTCGACGTTCGATTGCAATAGTTTCGATGTGTGTTAGCTGTTGCGTCCAAGGTTGAAGCTTGAAGTTTGAAGCTTGATCGATTATCGATGACTGGTCAGACGCCGTGACGATTCAGACGCACTGACCAAGTGTGACTGAAGTCTCTCCGGGTATGACAGTGAAGCGGTTCCGGGGCACCCTCGGTGGTTGCAGTAATACCTCTAAGGTGCCTTCATGGGCAAAGCCTGCCCAGAGTCAGTCGAAACTATAGAATTCTCAAATTATATATCACCGAGAGAGGCGGCCGTCCAGTAAAATTGAAAATATGCATGATAATTCTACCTCCGCGACCAACCAGACGATTCCTCGCTCCTCCCACCCATGTATCATCCACGTTCGATCTTCTTGGTATCGAATCACATGGCCGGGACCTGCCTGGAAGCATCAACACTGAGCTGTCGGAGGAACGCAATTGCTTTGTTGGCTCAAATTTGGACCAGGGCCTCAAATCGGCACGGAACCAAGTAAGATATCGCGGATTAGCGGCAGGCCACGATCGAATGGATGTACATCCAATACACCTCCGCCGGAACTACCCCCAAGTGATCCCCCGCGGCGCATTTGGAGAACGAGCAATGACCTGAGGCCTCGGGCCAGTCGACGGCAGAGCCTATCCGCCCATTAGGTACAAGTAGTGGCAGCCCGGGGACAAATCACATCCATCGGGATGTGCGACGATTATTGTGATGTGTCGAGGATGGAGGTCACTGGGATGAATGAGGATGTGGGATTCGACTGTAAGGTGAGTGAAGGAATGTGCTTGGACAAGGTGAACAAGAGCGCTTGGGGATGGCCAAGAGATGACGCAGGTAGGCGTTGTCGAGTGCGGGTTGGGGCTGGTATTGGCAATAACGAGAAAGCCGTAACGCTCTGGAGAAGAACAAGACCCGCAAGCAATGAAAAGCATCGTCGTGACGTGGCAGTAGCGGTATTTCGAACGCGTGGTTTCACTGACGCCTTATCTTCCTCGTTGGCTTAATGGTGTGGCGAGCAGCAGACACAACCATCATCCGCCTACATATGCGCATCGGGAACACCCTCCGATGGATCGTACAACATGAGCCACGCGCACGTGCTAGAGATTCGTATTGCCGTTGGTTGGTCTATGTAGCGTGTAACTTGGGGGACTGGGAGGGTAAGGCTCTGGGAGCATCGCCGGGAAGTTGGCTGTGACCAAGCGATAGGGTAGCCGGAGGCCGAGGCCATCGTGCGCCGGGCTTGTCCACTATACGTATGATCGATGACAACTTAGCCTAGATGTCTAGTACGATCTAGTAAATTACTCGCCTTGACCATCAGACTGGCACCCAGTGACACTCAGGCCACCAACGTTTCGACGTCCAACCTGGTGCCCCAGACTCCCATCTCAGCCTACCAAGTTCGATGACCATATATCGTAAGACTGCGCGTACACACGACTCTCCGACCGCCAGCGCCAGCTATATTAGCCCCGTTAATCCAGTCCACAGGAGCGGGCGAGCCCAATACCTACCTCAATCGGCTAGTACTGAACGAAAACAAAGCCAAATTGGAGAATGCGAGCCTGGATGCGGACGATGTGGCCGTGGCTACGGATTTGACAAAGTAGAGGAGGGGAAAGCCGAGTACTGGTGGCTTATGATAAGCACCACTGGAGGAGATATGAGAGTCAGAACCGACCAGGTAAATAGGAACAGTGATCGCACCAACGACATATTCCCAGCAGAAGGACAATTATCTCGGCGATTAGTATTCCCTCTCCTATGAATTCGTGGATGTATCCCGATTGTGGTGAACTATGGCGATTACGAGATTAAAACTATATCCCACAGTTGAGATAGATGGGCGACTGAGTGAGGAGGCGTGGGATTCAGATTCTGCGATGTTGATGGTTGTTGGGTGCCATAGCCTTCTATCCGAGCATCTTCCAACTTGTTTTCTACTGCTGTGCAGGCTACCAGCCACTGGGTTTCGGTGACTATTTCAGCCGATAAATCTGCTTGCTGATGAGTAACGGGCTCAATACCACAGGAGATGGCCAACTTCGCGGAGGAGAAAAAGTGCACCTCTCAGCCGTCGCGGGCTCGCAGGTCGCACAAGAGTCCAAGAAAAATGCATTGTTGACGCCAAACACCTCCACGCCAGCCTGCTCCCATGTGCTATTTTCAAATGTTCACAACCGCCTGGGTAGCGAACCTCGTCCGGGCCAACTGCAACCATGTAGTCTCGGCTGAGTTGCGAACCCTACGTCGCTCTCCCCTTCAAGAAGATGCTGTCACTATATACGCCCTCCAACGGCAGTCCCAGGATGATATCCGCGGCGGCAGCAACGAAAACGCGTCGCTCCTTTATGGACGTTATGGCGCAAGTGAGTAGGTGTTGGGGATAGAAAATAAACTCGATTGGCTGACATGCAGCTGGTTGACAGGATTTACCAATCAATACTGTTTGGGTTGCCATCTCAGGCTTGCTCAGGCTATGGGACAGTGGGTGGTGTAGAGTGCACGAATGGATAGGACGAGGTGTACATTAAGCGAGGACTTGTTTCCGAGTGTCTTTTCATTCTCGTCGCGTTGCTTCGTCAGCAGCTCAATCGACCAATACTCAACAAGATGATCACCCTTCCTCGGACATGATACTACTCCATACCGCATCATGGTGCAAATACACGCCATATGCTATATACCTCAAAAATTTCACCATCATCCACGACCCATAATCGGGCCGTACGAATGGGCATCACAGGGAGAGGAACGCTTCACCGAATAGATTTCCAGCCGATGATAGAGTCGCCTGGTTGGATCCCCTCGCAAGCACAGTCAACTTCTCTTCCCCAGAACCTCCCCACCTCTTCTCTCGCATAATCTTTGGATATGTGGGAGCGGTAGAACATAGACGCGAATGTCACGCACATACCAACGCTCGCAGTACACCAGCACCCCTGCACTTATACCTTGGGCTGGACGAGCCCGTGTCCACTTCCATTCCTCTTTCTTTGCGGCTTCTGGCTCGGGTTCCATCCGACCCATGGCGATTGAAGTAATGCGGTGGCCAGGCGAGCTGTTGGGGCTTAGACCGACGCGTTTTTACGACGGCGCAGGTGCGTATGTGATTATTTTCGCGAGTGTTGGGCTCATTTAGTTTCTTTGTTCGATAGACTAATGTCCGTGCGATAATACTGGGCGATGTGGCACCGGTGGTTGTAGGACCATGTAGGCTTTCTATTTTGCGAGTCATGCGAATGGTGTAGGGTGATGTGGAACTGGGTATCACGCGCAAGGGGAGCAACGAAGCTCTTCAATTTCGCAAGCCCCGACACAACGGCATAGACCAGCTTTCAACGGTCTTGCCACGATGTTTTAGGCCAACTTCCTATCTAGAACCCACCTCGACATACAACCAGATCCAACACGTCGCGAACACTCTAATACGCGTGCCGTCCGGCTCGTGCTCACAGTGATGGGGGGCGTTGGTTTCGCGCTGACGGATGCTCGCCGTTTTACACCAATCGCATTATCCTGCCAGATCATGGGCGTCGTCCTACTCCCCTTTAGCAAATTCGCTGCTGCGATGCGGATCCCAGCTATTCCAGTCTAAATTATTCTTGTTTTTGTGCTGTCAATCTCACTTTGGATCTTGTCACTATACATCCGCCCGCCCCCATAAGCCTTCTCGCCCCAAAACATCCTTATATCTACCTCATGCTCTCAGTTCCCACATCCCTAATAATCGATTCTCAATTTCTGGGAAATGATATCTGACCATAATATATTATTACAAGCATATCAATACCATGGACAGGTCCAATAAATCATCTATGTAACAAGTGCTCAAATATCCGTGACCCGGCTCGGCATATCTTGACAACAACCGAGAATCCTCATCACTTCCAGGGTACCACATGTCCTTATGCCGATTGTGGAGAGGCGATGCACAAAGCCTGGGTAGACACGCCGTGTTCAGGCGTGAGGTTAATTGGCCGCAGCGATCTGGGAATGGTCAAGATGATAATATGTATTGAGGACGTTCGTGGGGAAGATGGCAAACTAAACAGGGCCGTTGCACTGTGTAACGTCGTGCACCGTCTACTTCCAGAAACACCAGAGTTGGGCTGGTAAACACAATATGCATAAGATACACCAGTAACAACAAGACATGAAGATATAACACACACAGCGGCGGGATTGCCATATATCAGCCATGCCAATCTAACCTGTCGATTCGCTCCGTGACCCCGTTACCGTCCCACATAACGAGCCGGTCCCGAAGAGCCCTACTGAGGGTGTAGACGTCGTGTCGATTGAATATCCACCAACGCCAACCTTGGCCAGGATGACCGCACATAGCCACAAGTAACACCGCGGAACTAACGAATCGTGATCCGATTTTCCATCGCAAGACCGCGGGCGAGATCATCCCGCGCGCCCCACCGCTCCTTACAATAGTCTCTGCCTGGCCAAAAGGGCCATCCACCGCAGCGCATCTTCGCGTGTTCGAACCTCGTCATCCGGCCCCCAACATGTGGCATCATAATCTCGCAATACAGGCTAACCCTCCCACCAACCGCGGAGGGCCTCCGCCAGCCAGCGCCCGCTCATCACAAATCCAGCGTCCCAAAGCGACGTGTTGATGTTGATGACGTCGCGGCTCATAATAGGTGGGCGGCCCCGGAACAAGTACTTTTGGAGGATGCTCCGCTTCGCCTCGGAGGTGACGTGCACTTGCATGCCGTATGCCCGATGACTTGTGGGAGAGCGACCACGTTTCTAGGGAAGCTTGCGTCTTCTGTCAAGTCCTGCAACTTCCGCAGGTTGGGGGCCCCTGTTGGGATTGCGGCTGCATATGCCGGGAAAAGTGGCGTAGGTACGAGGGTGGGGACTTTGGGAATGGGAGAATCGGCGGCGAGAGGGGGTGGGTCTTCGACCACCGCCGAGGTTGGCGAGATGGGGATGCTATTTGAACTTGATCCTCCCTTGTTTGCTTCTATCGATTCACGTTATCTCTGTTAGCGACTGGTCAGAATGAATATTTCTTGGGATGGACTAACATAAATTAGACTTGGGATCGGGCTCGGGCTCGGATGGGAATCCAAGATCCTGCAATGTACGAAAAAAAGCTCCTCTTGAGTCGGCTGAAGGACTTTTCCACTCGAAATGGCCGGAGTCTGGAGGACATTCTGCGTTCGCGCATCTATTTCACCGGCGTGCGCGAGGGCACCCGCGTTCCCGGGCATTATCGAATCCTGCGAATCCTGGGGGTTGGGAGCTCCTGCGTCGGGTTCTTCTGCATAAGCTGGGACGGGCGGCGTGGGCATGACAATTGGAGTCTTGGTAGTAGAAGAATCAGCAGAGTTGAGAGGGTCAGCCGTTGTCGAATTAGTACCTGAGCCTGATCCTCCGTCATCTACTGTATTCGGACACGTATTGGGCTTGGGTTTGGACGGGAGCTTGAGGTCCTGTATTGCATGGAAAATCTTGGCTTGCGTCTGCTGAAGCATTATTCCACTCGAGGCAGCCTGAGGACGCATCAGATCCAGGTAAGAGCCTGGGCTCGACTGTTTCCTTCGCAACGGTTTGAGACGCGCCCGCAGCAGGTTTAGACAGGAACCTGAGCTCTTGCGGCACACGAAACAGCCTCTCCTGCGTCCGCCGTAGCTCGGCCTTGCTTTCCTCCAGGAGCCTAAGCGCCGCATTCCGCTCGCCCTCCACCTCCCGGATCCGCGCTCCAACCTCCCGCGATATGGACGAAGAATACGGCTCTGATGCCCAGTATGGTCTCAGAGAACTCCCGTTCCGCGAATCTGCGTGACGACGATCCACCTGAGACTCCTTCAGCAGCGCGAGCGCGCTATCACCCTCCTCCTCGACCCGGCCTATGTGTATCGCGCTGTTCTCTCCTTCGAGCCTGAGGTCCTCCCAGCGGCCATCGAAAAAAGCGTCCATAATGTCCCGCTTGCGCTTGGCTTCCCGCACAACGAGCTGGAGCCTGACTCGAGTGGAGGAGTCTTCCGGGAAGTGGCCAGTTGCGTTGGGATGGGAGAGGTAGTCGTGGAAGACATGGCACGATCGTACAGAGTGCAGGCGTCGGCAGAATAGGATGGGGGCGAAAACGGCGGGAATGAGGTCTTCGGGAATATATAGAGGTGATACGCGTGCCGGTATCTTGGCTTTCTCGGGACTTATTAGGAATTGAATGTCTGCGGCGACTCACATTTCTGCCCACGCCACCCCAATTACCCACGAAAATACGGTATGAGTATCTCCCGTCCGTTATCGGCAGAGCTGCCTTGTGTCGGCGTCACCCATGGTGAAAAGGACCCGTTTGCCTGGTGATAGATAAACCCAGCAACGAAGATCTCATAGATGCAGTATGTATGTCGATCCTCTGCGGGCTTTATGGCGCAGGTGAGTACGTTCAAGGATGGAAAATAAATTCGATTGGCTAACATGGAGCTGGTCGACAGGATTTATCAATCGAAACAAAATCGGGTATAATTGGTCGAATGGAACACGATGCATTGAAACTCCCTGGGAGGCATCCTCGAATACATGAGGCCCGGCTTGGTTGGCACTCGTGCTTTTTAGGTCGCCATCTCAGTCTTGCTCAGGCTGTGGGACATTGGGTGGTGTGGAGCGCACGGATGGATAGGGCATGTACATTGAGTGAACTCTTGTCCCCAAGCACCTTCATTTGTCGCGTCGCTTCGTCGGCAGCTCAATCGACCAACACTTGATAAGATTATCATGCACCACCACCCCAGGACGCGATACTCCTCCATACCGCGTCACAATACGCGCTAAATATACGCCATATGCTATATACCTCAAAAATTTCACCATCATCCGCGACTCATAACCAGGCCGGGGCATATGAATGGGCATCACAAGCAAAGGAACGCTTCACCGAATAGATTTTCCAGCCGACGATAGAGCCGCCCTACTGGATGCATCCCCTCAAATGCACAGTTGGCTTCTTTTACCCCAGAACCTCCCCACCTTTTCTCTCTGGGAGCGGCAGAACATAGACGCGAATACCACGCATATCCCAACGCTTGTAGTACGCCAGTGTCCTTGCACTTATACCTTGGGCTGGACGAGCCCATGTCCACTTCCACTCCCTTCCTTTTGCAGCTTCTAGTTTGTATCATGTCATCTTCTCGCCGGTATTTTCAGGATTCACAAGCGCCCGACGGTTTTGGGTCGCAAAACAGTCATGGGCAGTGCGGGCCCCCGATTCCTATTACAACATAGGGAGAGAAGAGGAAAACGGACCTGGATCGCCAACGCTCGTGCTGACCTGAGCCCCCACCTCCCACTCCTTGCACTCAATCCTGAGGATTAGATCCATGTTCCATCGCACTCGCCTCCGGTAAAAATGACATTCCGCCGCTCCCGCTTCCAGACTCAGAATCCAAAATCGATGGGCACCCCACACCTACCCGGATTCAGACGACGCGCTGCTGCCAAGTCCTTCGAAATTTATCAGCCAAAAGCCGATGATAAGAAATAACAGCTTTTAAACGTAGTCTCAGGCCTCCTAACGAAGACTGCATGTCTGTAGGGTCGCAGAGTCGTCGAAGGAATGGTCGTGAGCAGTCCTACTAGGCCTGTTTAATATCACAGATCCCCAGACCGCTGCAGAATGTTAGCATGCCAGACGCGCCACCTATATGCGCCCTCGAAGGTCTCCCATCCCTACGATCTTCACCCCTATCCTATCCTGCTGATGCTGATGCTCTGTATGATCGAAGTAATCATGCGTCACGCTTGTCTAAACCACCTCTCCCATCCTGGCGTTGAAACTACCTATTTCCCTGAGGACACCTACCACGCAGGAAGCAAAGTACCTTTTCGTGGATTACAATCCCGAGTCCAGCCTATGTCTGTTAATTCATCCCAAGAAGCGCTTTCTGAGCAGCTACTAACAGCACGTTTTCGTGACGATAGCAGCGAAGGACGGGGGGATCGAGCTCGAGTAGTATCGCCGTATCACCAACCTCAACGATGGTCGATAACTCACCCTCTCAATCCAAGCGGGAGCCCCCAACCTGCGCGATTTGCAAGATCCCATTGAAATGCGAGCCCTCCTGAAAAAGCGGGCACTCTTACCCAATTCATCGAGGCATATAATGCGCAGGCGTACACCACGTCCAAGGTGCAGCGGCTTATCCTCCAGAAATAGTTGTTCCAGCCCCAATCCGTGCGCCCATAGCCCATATCGACGCATCATTGTGGGGCGCCGAATTTGTGATGAGCAGGCGCTAACGGGCGGAGGCCCAGGATAGTGAGCGTGTACTTTAGGATCGTAATCTCATATATCGGAGACCGGACGATCTGGTGGTCAAGACTCAAGCACGCGAAAATGGGCGTGGTGTAGGACACCCTTTGGCGCACCCCGAATTTTGCCTGGATTGGATCTTGGTCCTCGCTACCTCCTCAAGTTCGAAGCGGAATAGATATGGAGCATCTGCATGCTCGTCTCGCGTTGCTACATCGTTAACGCCCTTTGGAGAGGGAAACGGCCACACCAATCACAGTTTCTTTCGGCCCGGTTTAGCTTGGTTGCTGGACCCTGTTTCGAACTACAACTACCCGAGCAGGCCTGGTGTCTAAGCTCAAGGCGCTAAGATGGAAGAACTCAGAACACTCGAAGCTGCTTGCGCAGAGGTACCACCAGTACCACCACGAGGGGGGCGTGAGGATGCCCCGCGCCCAAAACAGGTGGGCTGGTAGGTCACTGGGGGGGGGTTCACTATCTATTCGCTCGCGAGGACTTGAAGGCCACGGCCATTTCCCCCTCGACATGTCTAATTGTAAATACATCAATATACCCACACAAGTACCACGGTTTGATGTATATTCATGTGTTGCATTGCCTAACCCCAATCCTGCGCACAATTGTGATTGTCAATTACGAGCTCATGGAAGCGGAGTCTGTGCGCGCCGGGGCCTCGGCAGAGGTCTGATTTTGATTTGCAGCAACTCAGCGACGTTGGGTGCTGGTCCCTGTTTGGCACCGGTGGCACTTGTTCGTGCTATTTAAAGCCGAAGTGATGCCAATTTTAAGATATTTACCCCGCTCAGCTCTATCTTCTATCCAAAGCAGGGCAAGTGTAAAGGTTCCCAGAGCAAGCGCCTATCCGATCGTCCTGGGTTAGCCACGGTAATCTAAGACTTGATTATTTCCTAGGCGCTCACACTTTTTAGGTTTCTCCATCGCACTGCGTTCGATAGGAGCATTGCATTCCTAAAGGTGTGTAATTTTTCAGGGTCCCATACCCCCAGACAGGCTGCGGGCGTCAACTTCCCATCTCACGTGCCGTGTGTACCAGTGGTTCTTGTACACTGCCGTGCAGCAATCTTTTTTTCCCGCAACACGCTGTTTGCGCATGCATAGTGCCTATCTACCCACCAGAGCCCTACATCCCAGCCCAACCTAATCTGCAGCGAAGCACAAAGCCAGCATGCTAGCAGATGTATCACATGTTAGTGTGGCACAGATCTCACAGCACGGACCATCATTTCCGACATTCCCATCATCCAGTTCCGCTGACGCTAACACTCTGCCCGATCGAAATAAGCATCCACTAGCTTGCCGTGCCTGCCATGACTACCTCTCTCATCTCGGTGAAGCTGGCCACTTTCCAAGGGACCCTCCCACGTGGGCCCAGCTCCAGCTTGCCATGCGGGAGGCCAAGCGCGAGCGGGACATTATGGATGCCTTCTTCGATGGCCGTCGGGAGGGCCACCGGCTCGAAAAAGAGAACAGTGCGATACGTATGAGCCAGGTCGAGGAGGAACGTGATCGCACGCTCGCGTTGCTGAAGAAGTGCCAGGCGGATCTCCTCCATGCGGAACAGGAGCTCTTCGAGACTATATTGGGTGTCCGAGCTGCGCTGGCCGAATCCGGAGAGCCGTACCTCTCGTCCATATCGCGGGAGATCGGGGTGCGGATCCAACAGGTGGAGGTCGAGCGGGATGCGGCGCTCGGACTCCTGGAGGAGAGTAAGGGCGAGCTTCGGCGGACGCAGGAAAAGCTGTTTCGTGCGTTGCAGGAGCTCAGGTTCCCATCGGAGCCCACGACGGATGTGTGTCAAGCCGTCACGAAGGAAACGGTCCTGCATCAGACGCAGGAAAAGGTGTTTCGTGCGTTGCAGGAGCTCAAATCCCACCCGTCTCAGGTCGTCTCAAAAGAAGTACTTCTTCAGCAGACGCAAGACAAGCTTTTTCAAGCATTACAGGAACTTAGGCCCCCGCCCAAGTCCGATCCCGATCCGTGTCAGTCCACCTCAGGAAACGTTTTCTATGACCAGTTGCTAACAGCGCCCAATCATGGGAACCGATAGCATTGAAGGATGGAGCGTCTAGCACGAGCAGTGACTCCGTATCGCCGACCTCGACGATGGTCGACGGCTCACCCCCCCTCGCCGCCAATTCGCCCACTACCAAGGTCCCAATCCTTGCGCCTATGCCACTCGTCCCAGCGTGTGCACCAGTAATACAAGCAGAAGTTCCCAACCTCCGTGACTTGCAGGACTTGATGGAGGAAGCGAGCGTCCCTGGGAACTCGACCGCTCTCGCGCAAGTCAGCGAAATATTCGCACAAGCGCGAGCCACGCCCGAGGTGCAGCGGAATATCCTCCAGAAATACGTGTTTCGGTACTGGACGCCCCCCAGCCACCCGCCCCTGATCCAGATGCCTGCGACCCAGGACCACATCTACGTCGACGCTTCGTTGTGGGGGATAGGATTCGTGATGAATGGGCGCTGGCTCGCGTGGAAGCTCAAGGACGGCTGGACATCAACGGCGGGGCGCGACAATAATTGGAGTGAGATGTTGGCAGTCGAGCTGGGCCTGCGGGCAGCCATCGCGGCGGGGTATCACAATACCGCGCTTACTATTCATTCAGACAATACCGGCGTGGTCAAGGCGCTTCAGACTGGCACTACGAAGAACACCGAGCATAGTGTTATCTTGCGCGCGATCCTGATGCTGGCGCAGGTTGCGGCGATCCAAATTGACGCGAGATGGATTTCGACTAAAGACAACCCCGCCGATAATCCGTCCCGTGGCATCTTCCCCTCCAGTATCTATTCCTTTCAGCATTCACCCCAATACCGAAACACCTTGCCGAGCATGTTGATCGCATTTTAGTGTGCGATTGATCCTGTGTTTTGTTGTTGTCACTATATTCGGCCCACAATGTTGTTTTTCTTGTTATATCACTACAATGTATACAGATCTGATCCTGTCCTATCCCAAACCCATGTTGTACAAACTACTACTCTGCAAAATCAGTCTCTCCTCTCTTGATCGCGGCGTCCAAGGCTTGCTTAATGGGTACGTCGCCCCCAACAAAATCAATCGCCAAGTGGTTGGCATCGTCCCGCTCAATGAGCAGTGCCAAAGCCTGCGCCACATCGTCTCGCTAACCAATTAGTACTACGTCCGCGTCACCCAGGCCATAGATATAAAACACTCACAGATATCATTTTGGTAATATATGTTCTCCCCGCAGCCGCGTACCAGTGCCGGTATCGTCAGTCATGCCCCCAGAGCGGAGCATCGTCCACTTGAAGCTCCGTTTGACCAGATTCTTGTCCGCCTCGAACTTATACTTCATGTAATTGCCCACCCACTGGTGAATCTTCCCCGATTCCTCGATATCCGCCTTACTCTACCGCATCATGAATATCGCGTTCAGACGCTACGAGAGATAGGATACTCACATAATGGGCAGGTGGCGCCTTGGTGAGATCCCGCACGTCTACGGCGCTCAGGACGACCAGGCGCGGCTTGGGGTCTGCCATTGCCTCGGTGGCATCAAATACCTTCAACGAACCCCCCAAGTCGATCTTCTGGAACGCCTCCTCGGGGTCGTTGTATTTCGCCCCTGCAGCAAAAACGACGACGTCAAACCCGGCGAACGCCGTGCTGAACTCCTTCACAGTGGACGTCTCCAGGTCGAGCTGCAGGGAGGTGGTATTGGGGTTTTTGATGTCGTCCTCTTGGGCTGCGTTGCGGATAACCGAAGTTACTGAGTGTGTCCCAGAGAGCAGGCGCGCGAGCCGCGTGCCTACCTGGTCAAGGGGTCAGAACCATGGTCCCGCTTTTGGAGGTACTTACCTTTCCGTGGCCGCCGATAATGATGATCTTCTTGGACATGTTGTGTGAGGTCTGTGGATGCAGTGGGGAGCTTGGTGAGACTACCAGCGCATTTTTAACCGTTTAAATACTGAGACCCCAGGGCTGGGTGAGGTTATGACTCAAATACTGCAGGGTCCGCCGCAATGACCCCGTTCAATCAACCCAGTGTCATGTATTCTGGCTTAGCCGGCCGCCTGTCCATGTCACCTGTGGTACACGCGAAGTTTCAGACGTACAATTAGTGATCTCATAGAGGTATATATAGGGACCGTGTGCTTTATTAGACTGGGAGATTTTTCCTGTCCAAGGGCTTTTAAAACCCTGCCATGAGTCACGTCGCGCTAGTTGACAAGGCCAGACAAGTGTTGGACGACGACGTTGAGGCTGGCAATTTCAGGTCGCGACATTGGCCACGTGATGTTTCATGTCGCGTTGGCACTGTCACGCACGTTCAAACTGGCACTTGTGACTTCCAATTGCAAGGATCAATGAAGATGACTGTCAATGTCGATTCATTGTCAGTGCCACTAGCATGCGATGACTCGATTATGATGATGGGACCAGCGATTGCGGTCGCCCCGCTACCCAACAAATTCTGCTAGACCTGATATATGGTAATTCCTCCGACCCCGGGATTGTCCACTTCAATCGCATTTTCATCCCCGAATTGGATCGACCCAAGGTGGTAAGTGCTCTCGAAGCAATTCTTCTAGTAGTACTTTTGATGAGGACCACCCCGATTCTAGTACTTGATCACATACGCATCCCCATATGATCCGATCGAGCTTGACATCCTCTGGCTGGGCGATCGACCAATCCGATTCGAGTGCGGGAGCAAGCTAACGTGAAGCACTCATCGACCTCTTCAACAAGCCCATTAAACATACGAGAAGTACTCACTCCCTGTATTCGAAGGCCAACTGGGTGATGCTGGGTTTATCCATCACCAGGCAAACGGTCCTCTTCACCATGGGTGACGCCGACACGAGGCAGCGCTGCGATAACGGACGGAAGATACTCATACCATATTTTCGTGGGTAATTGGGGCGACGTGGGTAGAACAGGTGGGTATATGAGTAGCCGCAGACATTAATTCCTAAAGTCCTGAGAATGCCAGGATGCCAGCGCACGTATCACCTCGATGTATTCCCGAAGACCTCATTCCCGCCATTTTCGCTCCCATCCTATTCTGCCGACGCCGGCACTCTGTACGATCGTGTCCACGACTACCTCTCCCAACGCAACTGGCCACTTCCCAGAGGACCCTCCACCCGAGTCAGGTTCCAGCTCGCTATGCGGAAAGCCAAGCGCGAGCGGGACATTTGGACACTTTTTTGATGGCCACCGGGAGGGTCTCAGGCTCGAAGGAGAGAACGGCGCGATACGCATAGGCCAGGTCGAGGAGGGTGATGGCGCGCTCGCACTGCTGAGGTGTCTCAGGTGGATCGTCGTCACGCGGATTCGCGGACGGGAGTTCTCTGAGACCATACTGGGCATCAGAGCCGTATTCTTCGTTCATATCGCGGGAGGTTGGAGTGCGGATACGAGAGGTGGAGGGCGAGCGGGATGCGGCGCTTAGGCTCCTGGAGAAAGCAGGGCTGAGCTACGGCGGACGCAGGAGAGGTTGTTTCATGTGTTGCAAGAGCTCAGGTTCCCGTCTAAACCTGCAGCGGGCGCGTCTCAAGCCGTCGCGAAGGAGACAGCCGAGCCCGAGCCCAGGTTCCTGCCTGACTCTGATGCGTCCTGAGCCATCTCGAGTGGAATAAGACCAGGTTTTCCATGCAATACAGGCCTCGGCTCCCGTCCGAGCCCAAGCCCAATACGTTTCCGAATACAATAAACGATGGAGGATCAGGCTTAGGCAGTAGTTCGAAGCGGCCGACGACCCACCCCTCTCAACTCTGTTGATTTTTCTACTACCAGACTTCATTGTCATGTCCACGCCGCCGTCCCAGCGCGTGTAGAAGAACCCGACACAGGAGCTCCCAACCCCCAGGATTCGCAGGATTCGGTAATGCCCGGGAACGCGGGTGCCCTCGCGCATGCCAGTGAAATAGATGCGCGAATGCAGAATGTCCTCCAGACTCCGGCCATTTCGAGTGGCGAGGCCTTCAGCCGACTCAAGAAGAGTTTTTTTTCGTACATTGCAGGATCTTAGACTCCCATCCGAACCCGATCCCGATCCCAAGTGTAATCTATGTTAGTCCATCCCAAGAAATATTCATTCTGACCAGTCGCTAACAGAGATAACGTGAATCGATAGCAGCAAACAAGGGAGGATAAGTTCAAATAGCACTCCCATCTCGCCAACCTCGGCGATGGTCGAAGATCCATCCCCTCTCGCTGCTGATTCTCCCATTCCAAGGTCCCACCTCCTACTACGCCACTTTTCCCGGCATATGCAGCCGCAATCCCAACAGGAGCCCCCAACCTGCGGAATTCGCAGGACGACGCAAGCCCCCCTCGGAAACGCGGGCACAAGGCATTGAAGCATACGACATGCAAGCGCACATCACCTCCGAGGCGAAGCGGAGCATCCTCCAAAAGTACCGGTTCCGGGGCCGCCCACCTGTGAGCCGCGACGACGCCAACATCAACACATCGCTGTGGGACGTTGGATTTGTGATCAGCGGGCGCTGGCTGGAGGCCCCCGCGGTTGGTGGGAGGGTTAGCCTGTATTACGGGATTATGATGCCACATACCGGGGGTCGGATGACGAGGTCCGAACAGGGAGGATGCGCTGCGGTGGATAGTCCTCAGAGATTATTGTAAGGAGCGGTGGGGCGCGCGGGGTGATCTCGTTCGCGGTCTTGCGATGGAATGACACGACAGTGACTTGAAATACGGATCAGTTGCGGGCATCATACGCAGATATGCGCAACATCACCCAGTTCAATCAGATCGCGATTCGTTAGCTCCGCAGTGTTACTTGTGGCTATGTGGGGTTTGATTTGGGCCTTGGCTGGCACCATCCTGGCCGAGGTTGGCGCTGGCGGATATTCAATCGACACGACGTCTACACCCTCAGTAGGGCTCTTCGGGATTGGCTCGTGTGGGGCGGTAAGGGGTCGTGGAGCGAACCGTCAGGTTAGATTGGCTGATATATGGCAATCCCGCCGCTGTATGTGTCTCCATGTCTTGTTACTGGCGTATCTTATGCAAATTGTGTTTACCAGCCCAACTCCGTGGTGTTTCTGGAAGTAGACGGTGTATGACGTTACACAGCGCAATGGCCCTGTTTACTTTGCCGTCTTCCCCACGAACGTTATCAATACGTATGATCATCTTGACCACTCCCAGATCACTGCAGCCAATTAACCTCATGCCTGAACACGGCGTATCTACCCAGGCTTCGTGCATCGCCTCTCCATAATCGACATAAGAACACCACATGTGGTACCCTGGAAGTGATGAGGATTTTCGGTTGTTGTCCGATACTACAAGACATACCGAGCCGGGTCACGGATATTTGAAGACTTGTTACCTAGGCAGTTTGTCGAACCTGTCCATGTATTGATATGCTTGTAAAAATATATTATGGTCAGATATCATTTCCCAGAAATTGAGAATCGATTATTAGGGATGTGGGAGCTGGGAGCATGGGGTGGATATAAGGATGTTTTGGGGCAAGAAGGCTTATGGAGGCGGATGTATAGTGACAAGATCCAAAGTGGGATTGACAGCACAAAAACAAGAATAATTTGGACTGGGATGGCTGGGATCCGCATCGCAGCAGCGGATTTGCTAAAGGGGAGTAGGACGACGCCCGTGATCTGGTAGGATAATGCGATGGTGTAAAACAGCGAGCATCCGTCAGCGTGAAACCAACGCCCCCCATCACTGTGAGCACAAGCCGGACGCACGCGTATTGGAGTGTTCGCATCGTGTTGGGTTCAGTGGTTGTACGTCGAGGTGGGTTCTAGATAGGAAGTTAACTTAATACATTCATGTAATCTGTAATCGTGGCAAGATCGTTGAAAGTTGGTCTATGCCGTTGTGTGGGGGTTTGCGAAATTGAAGAGTTCCGTTGCTCCCCTTGCGCGTGATACCCAATTCCACATCATCCCACATCATTCATGCAAAACGGAGAGTCTACATGGTCCTACAACCACCGGTGCCACATCGCCCAGTATTATCGCACGGGCATTAGTCTATCGAACAAAGAAACTAAATGAGCCCAACACTCGCGAAAATAATCACATACGCACCTGCGCCGTCGTAAGAACGCGTCGGTCTAAGCCCCAACAGCTCGCCTGGCCACCGCATTACTCAATCGCCATGGGTCGGATGGAACCCGAGCCAGAAGCCGCAAAGAAAGTGGACACGGGCTTGTCCAGCCCAAGGTATAAGTGCAGGGGTACTGGTGTACTGCGAGCGTTGGTATGTGCGTGACATTCGCGTCTATGTTCTACCGCTTCCATATATCCAAAGATTATGCGAGAGAAGAGGTGGGGAGGTTCTGGGGAAGAGAAGTTGACTGTGCTTGCGAGGGGATCCAACCCGGCGACTCTATCATCGGTTGGAAATATATTCGGTGAAGCGTTCCTTTCCCTGTGATGCCCGTTCGTACGGCCTGCTTATGGGTCGCGGATGATGGTGAAATTTTTGAGGTATATAGCATATTTGCGCCATAGTGCGGTATGGAGTAGTATCATGTCCGAGGGTGGTGGTGAGTGATCATCTTATTGAGTATTGGTCGATTGAGCTGCTGACGAAGCAACGCGACGAGAATGAAAAGACACTCGGAAACAAGTCCTCGCCCAATGTACACCTCGTCCTATCCATTCATGCGCTCTATACCACACACTGTCCCATGGTCTGAGCAAGACTGAGATAGCAGCCCAAAAGTATTGATTGATAAATCCTGTCGGCCAGTTGCATGAGGCTGCATGTCAGCCAATCGAGTTTATTTTCCATCCCCGACACCTACTCACTTGCGCCATAAAGTTCATAGAGCAACGCATTTTCGTTGCTGCCGCCGCGGATATCATCCTGGGACTGCCGTTGGAGGGCGTATATAGTGACAGCATCTTCTTGAAGGGGTGATTCAAGGAGAGCAACGTAGGGTTCGCAACTCAGCCGAGACTACATGGTTGCAGTTGGCCCGGACGAGGTTCGCTACCCATCCGCAAGCAGATTTATCGGCTGAAATAGTCACCGAAACCCAGTGGCTGGTAGTCTGTACAGCAGTAGAAAACAAGTTGGAAGCTGTTGGAAGTTAGATGGCGGGGCGCCTAACAACCATCAACATCGCAGTATCTCAACTGTGGGATATAATCGCCATAGTTCACCACAATCGGGATACATCCACGAATTCATAGGAGAGGGAATACTAATCGCCGAGATAATTGTCCTTCTGCTGGGAATATGTCGTTGGTGCGATCACTGTTCCTATTTACCTGGTCGGTTCTGACTCTCATATCTCCTCCAGTGGTGCTTATCATAAGCCACCAGTACTCGGCTTTCCCCTCCTCTACTTTGTCAAATCCGTAGCCACGGCCACATCGTCCGCATGCAGGCTCGCATTCTCCAATTTGGCTTTGTTTTCGTTCAGTACTAGCCGATTGAGGTAGGTATTGGGCTCGTCCGCTCCTGTGGACTGGATTAACGGGGCTAATATAGCTGGCGCTGGCGGTCGGAGAGTCGTGTGTACGCGCAGTCTTACGATATATGGTCATCGAACTTGGTAGGCTGAGATGGGAGTCTGGGGGCACCAGGTTGGACATCGAAACGTTAATGGCCTGAGTGTCATTGGGTGCCAGTCTGATGGTCAAGGCGAGTAATTTACTAGATCGTACTAGACATCTAGGCTAAGTTGTCATCGATCATACGTATAGTGGACAAGCCCCGGCGCACGGTGGCCTCGGCCTCCGGCTACCCTATCGCTTGGTCACAGCCAACTTCCCGGCGATGCTCCCAGAGCCTTACCCTCCCAGTCCCCCAAGTTACACGCTACATAGACCAACCAACGGCAATACGCATCTCTAGCACGTGCGCGTGGCTCATGTTGTACGATCCATCGGAGGGTGTTCCCGAGGCGCATATGTAGGCGGATGATGGTTGTGTCCGCTGCTCGCCACACCATTAAGCCAACGAGGAAGATAAGGCGTCAGTGAAACCACGCGTTCGAAATACCGCTACTGCCACGTCACGACGATGCTTTTCATTGCTTGCGGGTCCCGTTCTTCTCCAGAGCGTTACGGCTTTCTCGTTATTGCTGATACCAACCCCAACCCGCACTCGACAACGCCTACCTGCATCATCTCTTGGCCATCCCCAAGCGCTCTTGTTCACCTTGTCCAAGCACATTCCTTCATTCACCTTACAATCGAATCCCACATCCTCATCCATCTCAGTGACCTCCATCCTCGACATATCACAACAATCGCCGCACATCCCGGTGGATGTGATTTGTCCGCCGGGCCGCTACTACTTGTACCTAAGTAGACTGGCTCGAGGCCTCAGGTCATTGCTCGTTCTCCAAATGCGCCGCGGGGGATCACTTGGAGGGTAGTTCCGGCGGGACAGAAGCGTATTGGATGTATTTCCATTCGATCGTGGCCTGCCGCTAATCCGCGATATCATACTTGGTTTCCGTGCCGATTCCTGGTCCAAATTTGAGCCAACAAAGCAATTGCGTTCCTCCGACTGCTCAGTGGTTGCTTCCAGGCGGTCCCTGGCCATGTGATTTGATACCAAGAAGATCGGCAACGGTGGATGATACATGGGTGGAGGAGTGGGGAATCGTCTGGTTGGTTGCGGAGGTAGAATTATCATGTTATAGTTTTCGATTTTACTGGATGGCCGCCTCTCTCGGTATATATAATTTGAGAATTCTATAGTTTCGACTGACTCTGGGCAGGCTTTGCTCTGGCACCTCAGAGGTATTACTGCAAACCGCCGGGTGCCCCGGAACCGCTTCACTGTCATACCCGGAGCGGAGACTTCAGTCACACTTGGTCAGTGCGTTTGAATCGTCACAGCGTCCAGTCATCGATAATCGATCAGGCTTCAAACTTCAAGCTTCAACCTTGAACGCAACGCAACGTTACAGCCAACACATCGAAACTATTGCAATTCGAACGTCGAAAACATTGCTATATACAACAATGCCACAAAAGCCCACTAGCTTATCACCTTCAAACCTCGGTCCCAGCTTGTCTGACTCGTCTCATGCTGATGTTGTCGGGCACCTTGCTCGTGCCGCGCAAGCTATCACCTCTATTGGAGAGGTTGCACCTCCACCGGCTGGTTTGATCCTGAAGGCGATTGGTGGGAGTGCTACCATCATTGTCGGCATGATTCAAGTGCGTTGACGACTCCCTGTGATTCCCTTTGCCCGGCTCACACACTTCTAGCAACATCTCAAAAATAAAAAGGATACTAAAAACCTCATCTCCGACATCGGGGAATCCGTGTCCATCATTCGCGCCGAAGCTGAATTCTTGAGTCCTCTGGCTTCGCCACGTTTCCATGAGGCCGTTAATCAATTCGAATCGTATGGAGTTCTCGTATATTCAATAGAATATTGCTAACGTTTATCAAGATCATTACGCAAAATGCAGAAATCACTTGAAGTATCTCAGTCCCCCTCGGAACGGAAGCGGGACAAGGTGAAACGATTCTTTCAATCAGACTCGATCCGGGAAACACTCCTTGCCTATGCTGGGGAATTTCGGGAGTTAAAGGAGAACCTACAGGTACGATATCTCCGTTTTGTGATAGTGGTGGAACTTATTTTTCTTCAGTCTAGCCGCTTGATAGATGTGCAGCACCATGCTGGTATGTGGTTTAGTGCCTCTCTGTTCAAGTCCTGACTGAGCCAGGTGTGCTCCGCGAGACAAAATTTCTTAAAAATCACCTCCAGCCTGTCTCACATGAGGTAAGAGATGCTGCCCGGGCTGAGCCTTGCATGGATGGGACTAGGGTTGGTGTTCTTGGTGAAATATCTGCATGGGTGAAAGATCCCAATGCTAAGAACATCTTCTGGATCAATGGTGGTCCTGGGGCTGGGAAGTCAGCTGTTGCTGCCAGTGTTGTCAAGATGCTGCAGGATGCACATCTGTTGGGGTCATTCTATGTGTTCAAGCATGGACATGCCAAGTTGGCTGATCCCATTGCTGTCTGGTGCACCATTGTGCATGATTTGGTCCAGACTCCACCTCCATCTTGCTATGGGCAGTTTCATGGTGATCTTAGGAGAAAGATTTTGACCCTTCTGAGGGATGGAGGATTTGATGCTGGCCACAAGGCTGTGATGGCTCAGTTCACTGGCCTTGTTCAGGAGCCATTCTGTGGGCTTGAACTGCCTGGATGTCTGGTGGTGGTGATTGATGCTCTTGATGAATGTGGTTCAGAGCCAGGCCAATTGGGTCAGATGTTGGGAACATTGTCTTCTTGGGCCAAGCTCCCTGGACAGTTCAAGCTTGTTGTTACTGGG
>JADNYI010000432.1:0-27158 GCA_015501065.1 Infundibulicybe gibba | reverse complement strand
TAGGTCAGGCTGAGCCTGGATGTTATCATCGCGCCATCGTGGCCTTATTGCGTGGGACCGTGAGCATAGCGAACCACCCATCAGCTGTGGGAGCCCTCGCCTAATCGTACTTGTACTCATCAAGGTCCGGGTGCTTGTGGAGGGCGGTCGGGCCCTAAAGGATCCCATGATCAGTGCGCTTGGTTGTGCTAGAACAAGGTCCTCACGTTTGGAACGGCGGCGTGGGCACGCGACCCTCCCTGTCACGTTAACTATCTGACCGGGCACGGATTTGGGTAAGATGGGGGGGAAGAATGGAACGGTGGCTGCGTTTCCTCAGAATTGTTCAGAGGCCACACAACGGGGTTATAAAATTCTGCCCTTGCCGAACTCTCCCCGCGGACCCTTCTCCAGAATTTGAAATTGTAAATTTATGGCTGGCCGCCCAGTCCACAGCTCAAATCAAAGCTGGAACTCCACCTTTAGGGGCGCCCAGAAAATTCCCCCCAGGCAAGGAATTGCATTCGTCCCGGGGAAGGCCATGAATTGGAACGTCCAAGATGAGCTCGCGTAAATCGGCACAGGAGCCCAACTATCGCGGATGGGAAATATTACACATCAATCGTGAGATTTATTTACGGTCGGACACCGTAAATTTTTATCTTTCAAGTCCCGTCGAATGAAACACCGCCCACACTCACGAGTCGAAAGGCAGCTGGTGCCGGCGACTCCATGAACGGCTTGGAGTCTTAGACATGGACTTTAGGGTAGGGTAAGGGCTGGAAAGCCCCAAGGGCGTCGATGGTGGGCAAAAAAATGCTGGAGTATCGCGTATCAGCACGCGTGGCTGTCCTGGTGCGATATTAGGTAGCACCACACACACACACATGGACTGTATTCGCCCGCCCCGAAGGCCTCATAGACAGCAGCCTGGATCCCCTGGTCCACGGTACTTGATCACTAGCTTGTTGACACCCCCCTTGATTTCGCGTGCAAAGCTAAACACTGATAATATTTCATTTTTATAGGCCAACATCTTGGCGTTGCCTGAGAGCACCTCGCTGTACACTACTATTACTACAAGTCGGGCGGTGGGTGTCGTCAAACATTTGTATTTGCCGAGCAATATCTCCCATGGATGGGCGAGCGCTCGAATCCGAACGCCAACATCTCTGCATCATTGCCCACATATCATCCGTTACACACTGCCCTTCTGGCCGTCGCGGCGTCCTCTTGAGCACCACATATCATGGATAACTGCAGCGTCCCTTTTGCAATGGGCGAATGGGTACTTGCCAGTCAGAAGCTCCAGGCATGCCATAGCATAGGAGTATGCGTCGGCAGCTTTTGTTGGTGATGATACAAACCTTCAATGAGCTCGGGGGCCAGCCACCGGGCGCTTCCCGACGCCGTAAGGGTGGCAGAAGCAGTGACTTCCGTCACCTCTTCAATGATTTTGGACATCCCAAAATCACACATTCGCGCTTCGCCCTAGGCAGTACTGGTCAATTACCTCAATCTGGTGAAGAATAAACGTAGGCTACATTTTGGGAAACCAAGATGTTCGTCTGCTCAAAAAAAATCAGCGTTGGGGATGGGAGACAGGGCCCTTGTCCATTCTACTTACGCATTTGACTAAATATTTCAATGGTGGAGAATTCTAGAAAGAGCGAAAATTGACGAACTATTTCCGTGTGTAATGCTCGAGCCGTGAAGATATTCAACCCCCTTAGCAGCTCCAGCCAGCTGTTGGTCACTTAGACAAGCACGGACTTTTTCAGAGATGGACTAACCAAGTGTATTTTATTGGCGCCTTCTCGGGACCTGACATAGCTGAGAACAGTCAGGGAACGATCGAGGTGATATTCTTCAGTAGGTTTCCCATAATGAAACGTACTCGAGCACGTTGCCATTTTCCTGCCACGGGGAAACCTGTTCATTAATTAGCTCGAGTATTCTTGATAGGGCCGTGCATGAACTTACCATATAGATATGCGGGCCTTGGTCAGTTAATATTCCGTAGAATGGGAGAATGTGGTCGTTTTTGAGTTCAGACCACACTGTGATTTCATGTACGAAGCGCTAGTGCACAATCAGATGGGAACATCCTGTGTGCGGCCACAATGTACTTTCTGGGCCTGAGGGATTGAGGTTCTGATACCGCGCAGAGCTTTTAAGGCAACCTTTAGGGGTTTGGTGAATAGTGGAATGCAAATTAAGGGGGCGCGCATTCATACCGTTTCTTCACCCAGCCACTTACCGATCCATATATCGCTGTACGTACCACCGGCTATGGCAGCCTCGCCTTCCCTGATCACCTCTCCATCAAGAACCTTAACGGCGGGGAGAACGCCAGTCTTGCGGTGGAGATCCATGAGGCCGCGTTGAAACCGCAGATACACTTCATTTTCATTTGAAGTTCCACTTTGTTCGGTGCGGGCATCTCGCAGCTGCCGCATTTCCTGGAAATAGTTTGTATTGATCACAGAAAATCAAATATAAGCCTACAATTTGTCCTGCCTCCATGATGGGTTCTGCAACACGCTCTCCAGCATTTTGCATGTCAACGATGGCTTTTAGCTCTGATTGACTCGTTAGTATTTTCCCCAAACACTCCCTCACTTCAGCTGAGTGGTGGAGGAGTGTGTCACTCTGTTCCCTCTGGAGTTGATGGTTGGCGATTTGTGCTCTGAAATAACGTTATTACGGGACGGTCCAGTGAACTCGGACCCACGTTAGCTGTATGATCCAAGGGGTCAGGAGGGGTCACACACTTACGAATTACGCGGGGGATAAGGATGCTGACCTGGAATTTGCTGAAAGCTGCCTCTATCTCAAACTCGGAGCTGGTAAGACCCTCCTCAATATCAGAGCTTCTCACTGAGAATAATAACTGATACTGAGCCCGCCTTTTGAGAGATAGGTAGTGTGTTTACACGCACAGAAACATTTGACAGCGTTGTATTGCGAATACTGCCTGACCCTTCTCAAAATTCGTTCGAGGACGCTTGGATGACGAGTAAATTCTTATGTCAAAGTAGTGTTGGGGGTTCTCGTACTACGTAACATGGTCTATTTCTTGGATAAGGTCTGACCCCACCAATCTTGGAGATTGCTCTTCGAGAGTAGTAAGGAAATGACAACATTTATTAGCCAGCCGCCGGGATTGCCGCTAGTGGAAAGGACATCAAGCAACATGAAATTCAGATGAGAATTATGGCACACCTTGTGGAGACCAATATTACACACGTCCGGGCGATTTCCTGGGCCAAGGATGCAGCGGTTCCCAATAAAGGTATACCCGCTAGTGGGGCTGCGACCTCGAGAATAGTAAGGGTGGCACCAAAGGCTCTTTGCATCAGGAATCCAATCGAATACGTTTGCAAATGGCAATTAATGATACAACGCAGCCCGGAGGGAGTATTATATTCAAGTTCCAAGAGAGCATCATCACGGGCGCTAATCAACCGCGATATTGATTCCACGTGGGAGCTGACCTAACTTGTTTGCCGGTTCATCAAGCCCTATGCACACATCCATGTCTGGATTGAAGCGACGACATTCAAATGCCTTCTCTGACGCGGACACAGTTGGGTCGATTATCGGCGATACAATTAATGGCAAGGACCGCACCGAGGTAGAAAGTGAGGTTTGGGACGCTTTCCGAGAGGAACACTTTGAAGGTACGCGCCTTGATCTTACAGCGATACTCATTTCGGATTTGTTTGGGTATTAGCTATTGAACAGATGCCCTTAAGTCTCCATAGGCAATTCTCACTGATGAGAGAGCTAGATCAACAGGTGCATGGTAAGAAGTTGTTATCCATCCCGCTCTGGTAACATGATGCTTTTCGCCTCGCGCAGGGTACAACGCGGCTTTGCTACCTACTGTTCAAAAGTACATACAGAAGCGCAAAGCCATTCTTCGTACCCAAATGCCTGCCGACACGGCGACCGAAGCTGACGAAACTGACCGTCCAACCAAGTCAGAGCAACCACCCACACCCCTAACACCATTCCCCTTGGCTATGTTCATAAACTCCAATCCAAATATGAAGAATCTCTTGGATTCGGAGCCAAGCACACCACTCCGGAAACAAAGAACCGAGTTTTCCGCTACACCCCGCACATCAACCCCCATGGGAGTACCTCCGGAGCGGGCCCAGTTACCAGAAACGACCCGTGGAATGCTGTCCCACATCGCATGGTTATCTGAAGAACTGTTACGAGCCTCTGAGGAAAAAGTCAATCTGGCACAAGCCGCTTTTGATTCGGTAGGCAGATTATCTTAGCATCTTGGTTTGGTGTTCAGTAGCTCTCAGGTGGACCGACATATAAGACTTCTCGACCAAGCGATCCAGGAGCATGAAACTTCCGGAACCCAAACAGGCAATGGCATAAATCTCCCCGATCTTGTCGTTCCCAGGTGGGCGAGACCCACTCGTGCGACGCTTAGCCCAATGGGTGACGGAGAGAGTGACTTGAATGTCCATGAAACATCAAGTGCCATAGCACCGCAAAATGAACCCAAGGGGCGCAGAAAGAAGGGAGCCCCGAACCAGAAAGTGCAGCAGTTGCCCGTCAATGTCAATAGCTCCAAATGCCTGAAGATTACCCTCCCTCCTACAATTCCAACTGATGTTCCTTCGGATGAGCCCCGCTACTGTTATTGTGATCGAATTTCTTTTGGAGAGGTGGGCTCAAAATTGCCTCCCTGATAACCTTATTTACATGCCACAAACAGATGATAGCGTGCGATGCAAGCAAATGCAACCGAGAATGGGTGAGTTGTGAACCTCTTCTTATCGCGGGGGATTGTTAAAAGCATGAATTTTTCCCAGTTCCACCTTGGCTGCGCGGGTTTATCAGAAATTCCCAAGGGAAAATGGTATTGTACAGAATGTACAGCAAGGAAAAAGCAACGCCGTAAATAAATAAAAAATGTTTTATGGTGTCACGAATGCATTGTAAAGAGTTGCGATATTTTTGCAAGCCAACAGTGCATCATGCGAATATAGCTCTGTTGTGGAGGTCTTTGAGGGTCAAGTATAAGAGTATTTATTGAACACTACGTAGTACTATCACATACTCACCCTCTTTTTCGGATGTCCCGGGGGGTGACACATGGGAAGTAGACAGTGAGAATTCAAGCAGTCCACGGCAACAGGTCTTGAGCATGGCAACCCACTCCGGGACGGGATTCAACAAATAATCTGGATCATTATGACACTTGGTACAACTTGTTTTTATTGACATAGAAGATTACCCGCTGAGTAAGGAGAAAAACGATGCAGAAAAAGACCTGAAAGTTCTGAAAAATCTCCGGTTTGTAGGGCCCTCCGAACTAAGGGTACATGATAGTATCGGATCCAGCTGTGTTCAGTCAGACGAAACACGCATGTTCAGTTTGTTCGCCAGTGTTTCCATGTATACATCTAATATTATTAGTTTCGGCATATTATGAATCGAGGGGATGAACCCACCGGTTTCGTGACGCAGTTTCCAATATTCTGCTAATAATTCATTAATCTCTAATCCACTTGTCTTGAGATGCTCAGCCATCTGTGAAATAGATTGAGCATGCCCCTCAATAATGAACAATGTGGTAGATGTCATTCCTTGGCTTCAACTTGATTGGCTTCTTCTCGAAGCTCTTCGACTTGTTTGTCGTTATCACGCCGCTCGACAGCCATTTCATCATATTCTCGTTGTAGTCTATCGATTGTTCGCTGACTCGCTTGCTTTTTATCTTCTGCGTGTCGCTGTGCTCTCTCAAGCTTCTCGTGAGCATTGGAGAGTTGTTTTTGGACACGCTGGAGAGGGGTTAGTCGAATTGCTCGCACTGCTGGGGTAGAAGGAAAACTAACCTCTTGTCTTGATTTTAGTTCATTACGTTCAATTTTCTTATCATCCAAGTGGTCCTTTACCTCGGCTAACTCTTTTTGGGAGGCACGGAGGAGCCCAATTTCTTTTTCCACCGTCTGGAGCTGCTCAACGCACCCCCGAACATCCTAAGGTTGGTTTAGACACCTCAAGTGCGCAAAGAGGATTCGTCGGAAATACCCTTTCAATATCGGCGAGGCTGTTTATCTTTGCCTGAAGATCCCGTACTTTATTGTCATGCATGGCAACAGTTCTCTTGTCTTCTGCTGCGGTCGTACCCATAACCGAGATGGTCCGTTTGATACGCTCTGGGGATTGCACAATCCGAGATCGAGTGCGTGAAATGGCGTCTGACAAACTGGCAATTTCGCCGTTTAGAGCTTCCTATTCGGACCAATATTAAGGTTGGTTCAGGTGCTATTCGTTGGTGCATACCTTCCGTTTAATCAGAGCGTTCTTCTCTGCCTTGAGTGCTTCCACCGCCTCGACAGTGGTTTTCTGATGCTCCTTTGTTTGATATAATTTAGCGCGAAGGGCGACGTTCTCCTCTTTCAGCGCTCGGCACCGGGGTTCGTCCTCAGCTATCTTGTCTCTACAGAAATGAGAAGCAGGGAGGAAATTTAAACGGGTTTGCGCACTCCATTGCCTTGATCTTTTGCCGTATTGTTGATAACTTTTCTGCCACCCGATCGCGTTCAACCAGGATTGACTCTGAGCGGTTTCGGAGATCTGACACAAATGCATTACAGCATTGTTCGGTGAATTTGATAAAGTTGATGAATCCCGACAGAATATGGTGGGTCCGCTCGGGTTCAGGGCTTGTAACATCCCCCGCGCTAAAGTCATTCACTCTGGCAGCTTCAGCGAATCGTGTACTTTGTGTTGTGTCAGCTAAGGGCTGCCTTTGACAAAGCGTATATGCTACTCACAGGTGGTATAGAAGGATATTGCTCGATAAAGCGGCGGTATAGAGATCCTAGAATTACTCAGCAAGTGTATAATATGATACCACAATGATCACCACTTTCTCATCAACGGCGGATACCGACAATGCATCCTGTACTGGGTCCCGGAGAGTGTCATAGCTGATTCCTGTGACTTGCTGCAGACAAGCACAGTAGACATTCTCCACAAAATCGGACGTGGGCCGGACCAGTTGTTCGTGGCTAACTGAAAGTCCCCAACCCGCCAGCGTATTGATTATGTCTGATACAGGTAGAAGCGGGAACGTTCCTTTCACCATTGAATTGGAGTTGGGGTGGTGGAGAAACTTGAAAGTTGAGATTAGCAGGACGCGCTTCTTGTGACGGGTTGCATGTGATGTGTGACCATTCGCTCAAAGTTATTGACGACCACAACTTGTTGGGCAGCGGCCAGCCAAGCTCAAGGTTGTTACTTCTCGCCATTTGCAGCCAAGTTCAGAAACCCCACGACATCCCCACCAGAGCGTACGCAAACGCGACAAGTGGACAATTTTTGGTGAGCAATTCATCCCTTCAGGTGCGCGTTCTCGCAGCCCTTCCATAAATCTTGTTTGCACTAAATTAGATATGCAACAGTCTGCAAATGTCAAAATTTAAACCTGCCCCTATGCGCCCACATAATCCAGCCGTTGGGCCTAGTGAACGGACATTCTGTCTTGATACCAATTCCGTAACGAATGGGGTTCGAGAAGGCGCATCAACCTCGGCAGTCCCGCTTCATCAAAACGGCCGAAAAAGGCTTTCGTCTGATTTTGACGAGTTGAACGCTAGCCGCTTAAAGCGTCCAAAAACAATTCATCGGGAGGGGTTACATGATAACGCCGGAGGCCGTTCATCTCATTATCCAGAGCCTTACATCATCTCCTCTGATGAGGAGGAACCTACGAAACCCAGTCCGGGTTTTAAGGAAGGCACTGCAGCTCCTCTCTTCTCTACCCATAAGGATCATCACGATTTGTTCACGGTAAGTGTCTTGGTTCTATCCTCAATTTGATATCAGCCATATAAACCTGATACTAGAGCCCAACACAACGTCTCCAAGAATTATTGATATATAATCACAAACTGAATCGTATAATAATGGACGACACTGTTAAATATTATTCCTCCGGATCCAAGAAAGGTGATATTGTTACCCTAAAAGACATTGAGTGAAAAGCGTTTTAATTTATGATTCTCGCATTTTAATTTGGCTAATGCATTGGGTCCAGGAATATCTTGAGCGCTCGAATAAGTGCCATTGAAGGAGTACTTGACTCCCAGAGCAGCCACCCTAACACAACTCCTGCACTGGCGTTCCTGCCCTCTGGGGCACCGACTTATTCAACCTTTGGTGGCGAAGTGCCAGGCTCACAGTCCTCAAGCCTAACAGTCTACCCGCCAACAGATGACTACCTCCATGAATCCTTGACGGTGGGGGCGATTCCTGAAACCGACAATAATTTCAGCACAAACTCTGTCCACGTTGATACACCAGTCCCACTCACTGGGCCAAACCCAAATTCATACTCGAAAGAGGCTGAACAAAAACTCGCCGAGGTATTTGGTCTGCAGGACTTCCGCACCAACCAGATGGAAGCTATCAATGCAACCATGGCTGGACGTGATGTTTTCGTTTTAATGCCGACCGGTGGGGGAAGAGTTTGTGCTATCAGCTCCCTGCTATTTGTAGTGGTGGGACACGGGTGGCGTCACCGTCGTAATATCGCCCCTGCTTTCCCTTATGAAAGACCAGGTACATGCGCTAACACAGAAGGATATCGACGTCGTCCTTTGGAACTCAACAGTTACGAACGAGGAAGTCAAGAATCGTCTCGACTATGATCCTAAACCACGTCTGCTTTATGTGACCCCAGAGAAATTAGTTGAGAGCTATGGATTAGACAAGCATTATTACAGCTGTATAGAAATAACGAATTGGCGAGGTTCGTGATTGACGAAGCTCATTGTATATCAACTTGGGGCCAAGACTTCCGCGACGCAGTCAGTATCGTTCATGTCAACATCTTCATGCCAAGTTTTAACAACCATACAGTACAAGGATTTAGGTCGCCTCAGGAAAGAATACCCGATTCCCTATTATGGCCCTTACAGCAACGGCAAACCAGGTTACGATAGACGATGTTATGAAACAGCTTCAGCTACGTGATTGCGTTGTTCTCAAGCAGTCATTCAATCGCCCTAATCTCCAATATTATATTCGGGCCAAGAAAAAAAATATTATTCGGGACATCGCCGATTTTATCAAAACGAAATATCCAAAGGAGACTGGAGTAATATATTGTTTAGGGAGAGACAAATGTGAACGGGTGGCAAAGGCGTTACGCGAGAACGATCTGGATGCCAAACACTATCACGCACGCATTTCAGATGACGACAAGGATCAAGTCCTTGAGGACTGGCGCAGTGGAAAGTGCAAGATCATTGTGGCTACAGTATGTCCACCAGTTTGGCAGGGGGGTATCAGACCTATTGATTAGATTCAAATTACAGATAGCGTTTGGGATGGGCATTGACAAGGCTGATGGTATGTACCCTACCCCCTACAGGTATCGACATCCCTTACCTCAAATAGTGCGCTATGTTATTCATCATGACCTTCCTAAATCGTTGGATGGGTAAGTTCGACTATTAATGCCGGCAGAATCTCACAATTCCCGTCAATAGCTATTACCAAGAGACTGGTCGCGCAGGGCGTGATGGGCATCCGTCGGATTGTATTTTATGTATGCACACATTCAGACCTTCTCCCTGGCTGTGCGGTAATGAATTTGGGCAGATTACAATTACCAGGACTTTCAAACCATAGTTCGAATGATACGAACCCCCGACAAAGAGAGGAGCGAACCACCCTCCATGGAATCGATGGAACGTCAGGAGATGGCAGCACGCTCGGTCGTCGAGTATTGCCAGAATCGTTCCGACTGTCGAAGGGTACAACTTCTGCAATATTTCAGCGAAAGATTTGATCGAAAGGATTGCATGAACGGGTGCGACAACTGCAGTGATAGCTCTGAGCTCATTCGGCAAAACGTAACCGCAACCGCGCATGCTGCCCTTGGACTAGTTAAAGCTCTACAAGCGCGCAAAGAGAACGTTACTATGACACAGTGTCGAGCCATCTTGCGGGGGTCCAAAACCAGTGATATACGTGAGAAAGGACACGATAAGCTGGACTCCTACGGAAAGGCAACGGACATGCCGACCGAACTGCTCGAGCAGTTATTCCAACAACTCCTCTTTTTGGAACTTCTTGTGGGGGTCTCGTTACCAAATGCATCAGGATTTCACAACCAATATATCGAGGTAAGAATTTGAATATGGCGATAATATCACCTATATCTCTACCATCCAGCTTGGGCCACCTGCTAAGGATTTCATGAAGAAACGCACCAAGATGGAGCTTTTGTGGCGGCCATCACCCAAAACGCCCAAGGCAAATCCTGGCCGAGTACCCGTAAAAGGCGGCAAACCACAATCAATGCTGATGCTATGGACTTTTATGAGGAAGACTCGGCATGTGGGTCTGAAGCTGGAGAACCCTTGGTTGGCCGCAGGACAAATATTGACACACCCAAGGCAAGAAAAATGACACATCTCAAACCCCTTCCATCCACGAAGCTGTTTGACCAGCTATTTGCGCTCCGCCATCAGGTAGGTAGTGTATTGATTGGTAGATGGATGGCTGAATAAGCTCGCATAGCTCGCGGGCAATTTGTCCATTGAAGATAATGAGGTGCTGGACGATTCCACTCTAGAGCTACTAAGCCAGAAGTGTCCCCAAGGTATGTTCGAACATTTAGTAAAATGGGTCCTATTTATCTGGTGGCGTACTAGATTATCTATCTTTCGAGAAAATTATGGTTGGCGCAAAAGGCATCGCCAGTATTAAAAGCTCATCTGGTACCAAACTTAAAACGCATGGTTCAGAGTTTCTCGAGATTTGTATGGCGCATAGGGTCCATGAACTTGTGAGGTATCGAGATTATTTATTCCCCCCCATGGGGTATAGCTGACAATTACCGTAGATCGAATACAGCGCCATCCACACTCAACGCTTCAGTACTTCACTCGCGTTACGATTACCAGGAGCGCGAGAACATAAAACCCCAGACTATTTCAACCCGCCCACGTTCGGTGAAATTCAAGCCAAAAACTCCGACCCCCGACTGATAGGCCAAAAAATTTGTATAATGTACCGTGTATTACTATTACAAGAGCCCATGCTCCGTTGGAAGTAATTGAATCAAATACGAAACTAATAACCGCCTCCGTCGTCGTTTGCCCGATGAGACGCCATTTGTCGCCGCTGGGCGTCCTCACGTTTGGGGCAATTTGATATACCATGCCCAAGACCTAAAATGCAGATTAATTGTTGTCGTGACTCTTGTGGTGTGCGGCACGCACCTCCACAAACTGGACATCCCTTTAGTGTCCCGCCTTGAACGACCCTCGGATCATCGACAGTCGCAAGGAAGGGCGGGACCCTGTTATGGGAAGATGTTAGCACAGTTGGGGTTAGATGCACGAATAGGCTTACTTTTGTCCAGCCTCCATCAAAAGGTATTTCAGATCCAAGAGGGTTTGTTCTGGCGTATTCATATTCACGAAAGTGGTCGCTATCCCAGTTTTCCCGCTACGTCCTGTGCGACCGATCTGATGCACATAATCCTCAATCTCCTTAGGCATGGAGAAAATGATCACATGCTGAACATCGTTGAAATCTAAGCCTTTTGAAGCAACACCCGAAGCGACCATAACATCCTTAGCGCCAGATTTGAATGATTTAATGGCATATTGACGTTCCTCCTGGGCTAGGGTTTAGTGAGATCATTGTGAATCCTAGGGTGGGTAGGAGGGCTTACTCTTTGAGCCATGTATAGCGACAGCTTCTACACCCTTAAGAAGCAAATACTCCTGGATGTCTACGCCCTGGTAAGCATCGGACCATAATAAATAATAGGTATTTCACCATCAACTTCGTTCTTGTTCTCGCTAAAAATGATCACCGGGGGTGGGGTTTTTTGTAGGCACTCCAAAAGGTAAACCATCTTGGCCTCCTGCTTGACGTATTCTACAACTTGGAGAACGTCGAGGTTCGCAGCACCAGCACGACCAACATTCACCAGCACGGGTCGAATCAGGGATTCCTGAGCAAAGTCTTGAATCTTCCTCGGCATAGTCGCAGAGAATAAGAGGGTCTGGCGTTGCCGCTGAATTTTTTTGTTAAAAGGTGTAAAATCCTGGTGATTGGGGGCCCACCTTGAAGTAACTCATGATATTCCTCACATCATCTTCGAATCCAAGATCGATCATCCTATCTGCTTCATCCATACAAAGATACTTGCAATTGTTGAATGAGAAGCGCTTCTTTTCTAGCATATCTATCAACCGGCCTGGAGTAGCAACAACCACATGCAAGCCTTTGCTCATGACGTGACTCTGCTCGTTCATAGATATTCCGCCAATGCAAAGCAAGGTATTTAGCTGAGGGTATTTTCCATCCCTCGCGAGGGCGGAACACCATGTAACCATATTATCGTACGTTTGCGTAGCGAGCTCACGCGAGGGACAGAGAATTATGCCCACAGGACCTTCCCCGCGGATTAATGGGAGCTTCATCTCTTCTTCAAGAGCCATCATAATAAGGGGCAGACAAAACGCGAGAGTCTTTCCAGATCCTGTGAACGCGATGCCAATAATATCCCTTCCTGCGAAACTTCAGAAATGTGAATGCGACAGTTTGACTGACGTATAAGAACATACGCAGAGGGGATCCCTTGAAGCTGAATCGGGGTGGGTGTAACAATGCGATTAGTTTTAAGGAATTGCAGGATGGGGTCAGGAATTTTCATATCCTAGAGAGGTGATGCGTAAAAATGTTCCGAGTCGTAAGTGTGGAGTGCATCCTCTGTGGGCTTACAGCAAAATGTTCTATGGGAGGAGGTATATCTTCTCCATCAACCAAAATGTGGAATTTTTCCCGAAGCCGCTGGTTGGCTTCTTCAGATCGCTCGCGAATGTATTTTGGAGGCCTCCAGCTTAGTAGAACGGACCTTGAGAAACTTATAACGGAAACACGACGCTGTTTGTTTACCTGGTTTTCAAGGAATCGGTATATTGGATACCTTTAGCCAGTTCCATATCAGAGGCCAGTTTCCGGCGACTTTTGATGGCTTCAAGCAGCTCAGCATCCGCCTCATCCGCCTTTTCTGCTTCCGTCTTCTTCGCGTCTTTAGGGCCAACCGCCCAGTCAGCAGGTCACCAGAGAATAATTGGCCAGCCTACCTTCAACGGCCTTTTTGGAATGTACCTCCTGAGCTTCCATCAATAAGGTCCTCTCCTTGCGTGCCTTTTCTCTTCGTGATTCTTCTTGCTTTTGTGCATCCTCCCGTTCATCTAATTCCTCCTGGTGTTTCTTTGCGCGCTCCTTGTCAGCATTAGTCCCCCATGATGCGAGCTTCTCCAATTTTTCCTGGCGGCGCTTGGCGACAGGAATATATGGTTCGTAAGAATCATCCTGGTCATCGAGTTTATAGGTAGGCGATGGTGATCGCTGAACGCGGCGACGCTTGGATGCAGATTCCATGAGGGAATGAATCTCACGTAATCACAGTATCTGGAACTTGCTGGGACTCGGATGACCGGCCCGCTCGCATCCATGCACATGTATCCCAAATTTCAACGGGTAACTGCTACCACATGCAAGCCAGTGCTCTAGTGATATATAAGCCAGGCTCTTCTGACGAAAGCCTTATCTTTATTGATTATCACGTATGGATGAATTTGATCCCTCCACTCATCCCCACCGTCGGTGTAAGCATCTTTGACCTTTCTTGAACTTTCAACCTAACAGTTCCCATAGTTAATCCGCTAACAAATGAACACGTCCTTGTGTCTCCGCATCGTACTAAGCGTCCTTGGCTCGGGCATACCGAGCCCCTAGAGTTACCGGATTTACCCCAACACGATCCCAAATGTTATCTCTGTCCGGGAAACATCAGATCGGGGGGTGAACAGAATCCAGATTATACCCACACCTACATTTTCGAAAACGATTTTGCTGCTGTCCTCCCGCATCCGATCCCAGCCGCTCCTGCTGCGCCACATCCGCTCCTCACAAGCGAACCAGTTGGCGGACGCTGTGATGTTTTGGTCTTTCACCGCCGGCACGATGTTACGCTCGCCCGGCTACCTCCGGAAGACATTGAGCGAGTTATTGAACTATGGATTCAAGTTTACAAATTAAGAGGTTCACAAGAAAATATCAAATACATTCAGATATTCGAGGTTAGCCAGCCGAGAACCTCCAAGGAAATATCTCAGGCGTTTCTGTTATAGAATAAAGGGGCTATAATGGGTTGTTCGAACCCCCACCCTCATGGACAAGTCTGGTCGCTATCGGCAATACCAACCATTCCAGCGACCGAACTTACATCGCTTGAAAATTATTCCACCACAACGACACAGGCCGTTTCCGAGGCACCAAGGGGCCCAGGAGGTATTTCTTTCCACATAAATATCAAGCAGTAAATCTCACCGCCCATAGGAAAGCCCTGCTTACTTTGTGACTATATCCACACTGAGCGGCTCTTGCCCCGCGAGGACGGCCGTATCATCGTGGAAAATGAAGATTGGGTCGCACTCGTACCATGGTGGGCGATCTGGCCTTTCGAAGTCCTTCGTATGTTCGCCTTCTTTCTATTTGTATCTGGTTAATTGTCGTGATAGTCCTCCCATACAAGCGCCACATTTCTTCCATTCTATGCTTAACAGAATCGGAAAAAAAGACGTTGGCTGATATTCTGGGAAAGGTGACTGTCCGCTACGATAACTTATTTCGTTGCTCTTTCGCATACTCCATGGGAATACACCAGCGCCCTGTCCCGCCTCGGCAAGATGGATTAAACCCTGATGGGGATACTACAGACCATATCGCTCACCTTCATATTCATTTCACACCTCCCCTCTTGCGGAGCGCGACTGTGAGGAAGTTTTTGGTTGGGTAAGTGAACCCTTCTGTGAGGGAATGTCCATTGAAGAATGAGGGTAGCTTCGAGCTTATGGCAGAAGCCCAGCGCGATCTGACACCAGAACAAGCCGCTCAACGGCTGCGAGATTGCTCTGAACAGCATTACTTGCATGCTGAAGGGTCGCTCAATGAGTAGTTTTGTGTTTGTTATTAGAATTAGAAACGATGTTATGTAGTGATTATTTGCCGTTGATCTGCAGCCACATTGACCAGTGTTTCCGCTCTTCCATCGTACCATCAAATGCCCAATTAACACGCTTTATCTCTAAAATACCTTCATCCATTGCCGGTTCCTCATAATTGTCTCGAAACCCGCTAAAGGCAGCATACGGTACAATATCACGTCTTTCCTATTAATCCTGAGTTTACTGGATGCGGTTATGGTAAACGGATACTTACCTCCCGAGATACTACAGACGCTGGGAGATTGTAGGCGCGGTAAAGGTTGTTATGCCAAGCAAGCTCGAGGGATCCGGTAAACAGAAAGCATCTGCCAGCGTCATCCTATGACTCATTGAATCCTTGTTCACCACTCACCTCACGGGAATATCTCGTTCCTTCGCAAGACTAATATAGAATTTACGGGTTTTGGCGTCGCGGTTGGTGTTATCTAATTTGCTTGAATAAACTTGATGTGGGAGGATGGTTCATGAATCCTACCAACAACGCAGCTGAGTTTGGCTTCTAGTACCTCTCTCACGCTCTTCACACACTTTTCGCGAGTTTTCAAGGTGTCTTGGTTGATATGTACGTACCCAGACGATTTAAATTGTCTATGGAAGAACGTAGTTTTGCCTAAGCATGGGTAACCAACGAAGAGCACTAATTCTTGTTTCAAAGGGTTAGGCAGTATTGGTGAGATTGTAAGGGAAGCCGTAGGCGCTATACAATTCAAAATCGTTAATATAAGTCACACGGAAAATGGAAACACCAACTAATAGGAAGCGATGAAACATTGAAGCCAGCTAGATTGATGGCTGTATGTTTCGGGAGCTTGAGGAAATATTCCTAGCAGCGAGTTTAAGGTTGGATTCACCCCAAGAAATTCCGAGGCAAACCTCAGGAGTGTGGAAGCAAATTCCAATATTGTCTGCCCACTTCCGATCGGTACCAGCGAAATCCGCCTTATGCGTTGAATATTGACGGCCTGCCGCATCTCCAACAAAAAACGAAGATGCTAGATCTGTATGTTATATTTAATATTACCATCGAAAAGAGAAGCACGGAAACGAAAAACCAATTTCGGCGTCGTCACCGCGAAGAATGGCTTCCAAGGCGTACCACATACCCGGCATCGGCTTCCGATAACTATCTTTAGCTGTTGCGGCGAACAAATGGAATGGGACGTTAGGAAGCTGGAAATTATCCCTGAATCAAGTTTCGCGAAGACGAATGTAGAGGTAGAGTTACAGCAGATGCAATGGACGCAATTTTGAGTTTCCAAGCCTTTAATGCAGCGGGCTTCAAGGCCTGGTTAGATATGATGATAATAGAATGACTAAAAAATGATATGGACTGGTGAGCTGAGATACCTCGTTTTGCGCGACACTAACCCTGAATCATGCAAATCCTTTAATACTTTTGGGACACATTCATTCCACCACTCCCACTTCGCTGGCTCGCTCTTGCTTTTGCCTTGGAATATGCTTGATTTGATTAGCGTCCCATCAAGGTCGAAGGCTGCCACTTTGGCTGATGCAACCGGCGTGTGATTGATAGCATGCAAGCATGTACTGCCGATGGACTCAAGCCATCTGAAGGTACTATCAAGGGCCGGTGTCGAGTCTGCAGGTTTGTTGAAGAACGGATGAACTAGTGTTGTCCAAATATGTTGGTGTATCTAAACCGTTTAAATGCATCAACCTACTTTTTTGGATCCTGTGACCTCCACTGAGGGGTGTTGGACTTGCAGGACGTTTGATTCTGGAAGGACCTGCCACTACCGCAAGCTATCGGGAGAATTTAATTATATAGACCGCAGGATGTTATGCCTCTCGTACCGTCGTCTCCATTGTGAGATTGCGTCTGGTCCAATGATTTCGAAGCCTGCAATTGCTCAAAGTTGCTGGGGTGGCGGCCCGCCACTGCGCGTGAGTCAATAGGAACATGTGAGTGTGGTTGTGTTTGGTACCGGCTTTGAGAATTAGCACTTTACGTCACATAAGTAAACGACATGCCACCTTGGCCACATCGATTTCCAATTTGTCGTGACCTGACCCGGGCTCGATCCCCTCCATTGGTCTCGTTCTTTCAAAGCAATCCATTTCATCGTCAATTATCCCGACAAATAATGGCGTCCACATCAAATCCAAAGGTAGTATCGACGTCCGAAATGTCGTCCTCCGAAGCAAGGTCAGCTGAGACGACAGTCTACAGATTGCAAACAGCAATAATAAACTGTGAGACAGGTGGATTAGGCTGAAAAAAATTTTGTATCTGGATGCCGATGGAAAAGAAGTTCGTCTATGTTCCTAATTTAGCTCGATGAGTATCAATCCGTCCGTTAGCGGGCTTGGGAGTGTGCAGAACGAAAGACGCGCAAATCATCTGGGATTGATGGTCAGTAGAAGCCGTAGCGCCGAGATGTTCTTGCAATACCCATCCCCCCCAGCTGTGGCTATTCTTGCCCTCATCCGGTCCAAAAATAATTCATTTCCCCTCTCAACTGTTATTATTGAACAATATCGTCCCCCCATTGATAAATTTATTATTGGTAACAGTCAATATTTCCTTGAAGCTGTACGGGTGCCTAATTTTTATTTATTTCAGAACTTCCCGCGGGTAGGTAGTCCCAGGAACTGGGGTGTTGATTCCTGAGTAGAGATTTCCAGGTTTGATCGATGAGGGGGAGACCCCAGAACAAACGGCGATCCGGGAGCTTGAGGAAGAAACTGGGTTCAAAGCAACAAGCGTTATCGAATCCTCTTCTGTAATTGTTTGCGACCCTGGTTTGTCCTCGGATATCAACATCCTCCGTCTCACTGAACTTTGTAAAGGGATGACGAATGCAAACATGAAGCTAGTCGTTCTCGATGTTCCTTTTGATGGACAACTCGAATCCTCAGCTCAGAAACTTGAGGCAGGGGAATTTATCACAAAGCGGGTCGTGGAAGTCGCGAATCTGCAAGCGGAGCTGAAAGGTACTACAGAACTTATATTACGCTTCCAAGCTGACGTTTGGGTCTAGAATATACAAACAAGGTCGGACAAATTCTTCTTTTGTCATTTCATGACTATCTACGACTGCTTCCTAGGGTTTCGCGATTGACGCCCGCTTGTCGCACTTTGTGACTGGCTATGAAATGGGGCGAAAGATACAAGCCGATAAATGATAGACCTCATCAATGGGAGCACCATGGGGTCTACCCTCCTTTAGGATGTTTGTCGTCATATTTATGGCCATGGTCGAGCAACCTATGCAAGTGCAATGTGAATATTCCAAATTTACCAATCTCAAAGACAAACCATTCTGGCTCTATCTCGGTCAAAATACGAATCCTAACGACATAAGCAAGCGAATGCTGATCCTTTTGTTTGACTCTCACTGTGTTTTCTTTGTCTCCTCCATTTCGTGGAAGATAACCCATCCAGACCTGGGTTTCCGAGTAAAAAGGACTGATGTCGGGTGCACATGCAAAGTCTGGATCCATTAGTATCTAGGATGCTGGAAACGGTCCAGCTCAAAATGCCCACCTTGTCTCCTCGAACAGATCGATACGTACCATCTGCCACCCATTTAGCCCCATTTCGCCAATAACCACTGACTAGGCAGCGCCGCAGCCGCTTGGCATCACCTTCGCAGCTTTCGAGGGGCAGATTAAACCGTTGCATATATTTTTTGAGCTGCGCTCGAATAGAAACCGCGCGAGACATGGCGCGGAATGATAATGCATGAGATTTACACCAGTTGGAGGAATTGCCGTATTTGGCAAAAGCATTATAGGCTGCGACCCCATAAGCTATGTTGTTCATGATCAAAGTATTCAGCATACCGTTCAGTAGAGTGAGGTGGTCCTGGGCCAGAGAAATCAATACACGTAATTAAGTTGAGGGGACCACTTCTTACCCCTTCCTCGGCGGTAAATTTTCGACGTTCCAATTCTGCCAGTGCCCCAGGAGCACCATCCGGAATTACAAATACATCCTAATATGAGGTTGAGAAAATCCAATTATTACTAGTCAAGGGCTTTGACCTGGATAGATGTCATGGCAGCAATTGTTAGTATCTCGGCCCCGCATTTATTTTCTTTGGAGTGAAAAAGCTGTGACTATTGAGTTTGAGTCGAGGGGTGAAATGGATTGCAAACCATTCGCGCAACGCCAACTTCTACTGGGCACTCCGCCACCTGTTCTCCAACGACCGTTAAGCGGCCATCAGACCCTATCATTCCCGAGGCGACGAGACCCTCCAATGCGCGAAGAACTGTCTCCGCCGGGGGAGCAGTTAGCCACTCAAATTTCATCAAATCATCGATACCTAATGATTTTAGTTGTAATATGGGCGTGGTCATATCCGTTCGTGCAATCTCAGGTGAGGTTGTGGGTGGCAAGGTTTTGAAAGCATTGGCGGTATAAAGGCGGTAGCAAATTCCAGGCGAAGTACGACCAGCCCGACCGGCGCGTTGTGTTGCAGAAGCAGCGGAAGTGGGAACAGTCGCAAGTGAACCCAGCCCGGTTGTTGGGTTGTATGTCCGAATCTAAAGCCATATTAGCTAGGGTGGCTGGAAGTTGGTGTATGTAAAACTGACCTTCACGAATCCACAATCGACGACGAATTTAATCCCGTCGATTGTGACACTTGCCTGATAGACTGATTAATTGGGTCCACTACCCCAAAGGCGCGAATGTTACCTCTGCAATGTTGGTAGCAACTATGACCTTCCGAAATCCTGTTGCTGCACTCTCAAACACTCTTGTCTGTTCATCCGTGGATAGCCCAGCGTGGAGAGCTAGCAGGGTTAGACGGGGGGCACCGCGGGGAAGCCTATCAAATTGTGAAAATTAGCACGACTCTAAATTTGTGCGCGACCTACGTTGGAATGAGCTCCATTAATTCCTCCAAGCATCTATCAATTTCTTCCCGGCCGGTCATAAAGACAAGTATATCTCCTGGACCTTGCTGCACTCAACTGTTAGGCGTTGCTCTACGCGTGGGAAAGGTGTTACCTGTAAATTGATATTCCAAGCAACTTCAACAGCTTTTCGCACATAATCGGGAGTCGGTTCATTGAGGAATGCTATCTCGACGGGGTACATTCGCCCTTCGAGACTTACAACAGTTGCTTCATCCTTGGATGTGGATGTGGTGAAGTAATCTAAAAACGACATGGCATCTAATGTTGCTGAAGATATAATGATCCTGAGGGATGGCCGTTTGCGACGAATCCTTGGCGGGATACCATAAGTCGAACGGTTTGGCCACGGTTTGAAGACTCACTTCTTAAGAACGCCAATCAGAATATCGGTGTACACGCTGCGCTCGTGGGCTTCATCAATCTAAAGATTATCAAGTAAGATCCGGTAATAAATATTAAACATACCATTATGACACTGTAGCGGCTTAGGAGAGGGTCGACAAGAATCTCGCGAAAGAGCATTCCATCTGTCATATAAAGTATACGAGTGCGCTCTTTGCTACTAAGATCCTCGAATCGAATCGTATATCCTACCTGATTCATTTCCAGGGTCAGTCTCTCAGGTTTCGTGGAGAAAATGCTTTACTTCATCCCCTAAGATAGAACCGACTTCCGTCGCGACTCGGGCCGCCACTGACGTTGCGGCCACGCGTCGAGGCTGCGTACATGCAATCACATTACCATCCTTCGCCCATCCAGCTTCAAATAAATATTGCGGAAGCTCTGAAGCCCCAGGATTAACACCATGTCAACGGTGAGCGTATTTTAATTGTCTCACGGGTGGTCTTTCCACAACCCGTTTGGCCAACGACAATCACAACCCCGTACTTTTCAATACAATAAAGTAGCTTTTCCCCTGAAGTCTCTTCAAAAGCGGCGCCTATGATGGGATACACTGCGACATACTATGTTTGAAGATTGGGAGACGCTCGCGTTGGTGTTGGATTGAAAGGGAGGAGTAGACAGGTGCAGATGAGACAATGTTCCCTTCGGTTTCGGTTGCTCGATCAAGTGTACTACCCGGTTCCGCTGTTCCAGGTTTCCAAAATTTCAGTGACATTATTGTTGTCCTTGACTTGTATCAAAAGCATCTGAGTTTTAGCGACTGTGTTTGGATTCAAGGTCCGTGCAAAACACAGTCACATTATCGGAGCGAAACAACGGCGGCTTCAGTTGACTCCGTCCTTCCCTCATACGCATACCTTCAAGAACTCTCCAACCTAACTAATCATGTCTGAGCGAAAAGGTGCGTTGTGTATAATTTTACCCAGCTGGCTTGCTCACATCTGCTCAGTCCTTAACAAATACTTCCCCCCGGATTTCGACCCCGATCTCATCCCCAGAAGGAGGCAGCCAAAGAACTCACAGCAGGTCGTGCGTTTAATGGCCCCATTTTCCATGTAAGTACCGCAATTTATCTATTGAATTTCTTCTTATGCATGATCGAAGGCGATGCAATACATGTGGTGAATACGTCTACAAGGGAAAGAAATTCAACGCACGAAAGGAAACTGTTGACGGAGAAGATTATTATGGGATCAAGATTTTCAGATTTTACATTAAATGGTACGTCACGCACTCATTCATGGGCTACTTCTTACGCTTTGTGTAGTACGCTATGTTCTGCTGAGATAACATTCAAAACAGATCCCAAAAATACCGACTATAGTGCGGAACATGGGGCATCGCGGAACTTCGAGCCTTGGCGGGAGGAACGAGCTGTGGAAGAAGAGGATAGGTTGGCAAAGTTAGAAGAAGAGGAAAACAACCCAATGAAAGTTCTGGAGAACCGGACTACCGACTCTAAACGAGAAATGGATATACTGGATGCACTGCAGGACATCAGAGCTAGGAATGCGCGGAATGAGCGCATGGGCCACTCAGTTGACCTTTTGTCACGAATTGATGTGGAGGAAATCGAGGACGAGGAAGATGCCGAACGGCGGCGGCTTGAGGAGGAGGATGAAAAGCTCGTCCGGCAGGTGTTCGCAAAAGTTCAAATGCCTATTGCCTCGACATCTTCCCATTCACCGAACACTGGTGATCCTACGGATACTCCTGCTCCAGTGGAGACAGTAACAGTCAAGCGAAAGGCTGACGAACTCGAGCCCGCAGTCCATAGCCTTCTCCCAGAATCCACAAGGGCACTAATCGAAACGAAAGTGGGTAGCGGATCATCCACCAAGAGGGTAAAAACGAACGGCAAGAATCCACTTGGGATCAAGGTCGTAAAGAAAGTGAAAGCATAATGAATAACACCGCAGACAGTTTATAGGATGCATAATATTGTATTATAAGTAGGAAGGGTACGAATATTCATTGTGGTACAGCTCTCATCGCATTGTCAAACTGGGAATTACCTACTGACTGTGTCATGAAAGGGGACCAACTGATTTTATTTCTCCAGCCAAGCTTGGCACCTCCTTGGCCACTCCCCCTCAATGCCTACCATTCGCTCCGATCTGGATGCGTCCAAAAACCAGGACCGAAACAGGACTTTGTCTTCTGAGAGCCCTTTACCCCCAGTTTGAATTTCAATGAGGCGATCCACCAAACCCTTGTCATCTTGGAGCTCTTTGAGGTGCAGCGCCCGAGCAATTGCATCTTGGGCATCGTCAAACTTCCCTAAAGCCTGGTTGGCAGTTGCCTGGCGTACGTATCTATGTCAGTGGAGGTGAATAATTGCCATCGTGCCAGGAGTTGAATACATACGCCTTGGCGTAACTTGGATCAAAACGTTCCGCTGTCTTGCCGTCCTCGATGGCCTTGGCAGCATCCATCCCGCTCCCTTCAAGTAGGAATGCGGCTGCCCGATTGGCATGGCAGATGGCGAGTTGCCACTTCGCCTTCCTTTCCTCTTCAAGGTCGAGTTTCTGACTTAACGCGTCGATGAGATTTTCAATTGCTTCAGAGTACGCGTCTAGCGCTGCCTTTCGATCTTTTCGAGAAAAGGCCCCATTCCCAGCCGCCTTACACCTCTCTGCTTGTTCGAAGGCGAGCTTCGCAATCCTTTCATTTTCCTGAAACACGCTCTCGTGTAGCTTGTTAGCCTCTTCACGCGTCTCCAGGCGCCAATGAAACGGAGCTGGTAGTGAGTCCAAAAACGGGCGCAGGGTAGGCAGGTGTTGCTGAAACTTAATCGACACTAACAGAAACCACGGTAGTGCCGGCTTTAACGGCTGAATGGGTCTTGCAATCGCCCGTTGGAGAGATCTAGCAAAACCGCTATTTAGAATGACCCGGACACAATTGAAACGGCATTGAATCCTACTCAAGAACGGTTTGGGAATCTGGGAGGCCGATGCAGTCATTCATAACCCTGTAACGGCCACCTTGGTCATAACAATAAACCGTGAATGTGGGGCGCAAGCTAGGAATGTTATGAGCCATCGAAGTCTCCGCAATTCGACCCGAGGAATCAACCATGCCAGTTGATTCTAGCTGAATAACCCAAGATGTCCCTCGTTTAATGGTGGACGCCAGAGCCGCAAAATCATAATTGATCAAGTCAAGGTCGTTATCGAAACCAACGCTATCCATGTGCGCAAGGAGCTTTTCCATATCCGAAGGATTCTTAGACATATATCTGCAGGATGTATTAGCATAACCCAGTAATACATCCACCACTAATACTTCATAATATCCGCCATATCAACACGGCCGGTGTGGGGGTTGGGTGGAATATTGCGAACAATAGACTAAGGGCTTAGAATATAAAGGATTCATTAACTGCTAGGGATACGATGCTTTTTCACCATCATAAGCTGCGGGTCCAAATCGCGGCGATCGCTGGTTTGGGATTTTCGTTCGTTCATTGTCGCTTGGGTATTTTCGTCGGGCCACTGGAGGGGTTCTGGGAAAGATTCCGCCAAGCCAGGCAGTGTGCCAGGACGAATGGATCTGCTGCCTACCATGCGGTTTGGTACTTATCAGGATTTTATCTATGACCTCCATTTCCCACGCTTCATTTTTGTGTTATCCCGCTGTATGTACTTTATAATAGACTAAGTTGTAGTAAGTTGGGGGCTGGGCTGGTAGGTTGGTGCACCCATAATGTAGTGGGATTTTAAATCAACTTTGTTGCTCTATCATAAATGCGCGCACGCACTTGCTGCCAGCGCTGTCATTACGTCGAAAAAAGTGACGGATTCTGACAAAAGGACAGCGAGTCATATCTCGCGAACGCGGATAATAATATCAAAGGCTGCCACGTCGTATTGTATATCATGGGGATTATTAATCTACGTTTGGTTCCAGGTTACCCTTGAACCCCTAGCACAATGTCAAACCCCCCACAGCGCTCAACCAACCTTTGGCAGGAAACCCCGCTGATATACTCACATTCGATATCTAATGTTCTGAATGCGGGAGCCTATCTCAAACTTGAGGTCAATATAACGGTTATTTGACCCGACATACTTACAGTTCGACACCAGTAGAACCTCCAACCTTCACACTCATTCAAGTATCGGGGGATCTCTCATTTTATTCAAAAAGCCAGAAAGGATTATGGACCTTCTGTACACTTGGTCATAGCTTCGGGGGGAAATGCTGGACTAGCAGCAGCATGCGCGGCATTTGTTCTTGGGGTGAAATGTAGCGTATACATTCCCGAAGGTGTTACTCAACGCACTTTGGATCTCCTAAGAAGGGAAAAGGCGAGTGTCACCATCGTTGGTCGTTTCTACGCGCAAGCGCTAGAGGCTGCTACCAAGCTGGTGAGAGAGGACAGGAATGCGTGAGTATCTTATATTGATTTATACGCCGAATCCCCGCTGAAGTTATGAGGCAGTGTAATGGTACCAGCGTACGATGATGAGGTACTTTGGGAGGGACACAGCTCCATGATTGATGAGATATCCAATCAAATCACAGAAAAGCCAGACGCGATATTCTGCAGCGTTGGGGGTGGAGGTTTGCTTGGAGGGATTATTACTGGATGTAAGAAAGTCGGTTGGGACGATGGTAAGCTGGACGACGAATATGAAGTCAGCACTAACCCGAGGTTGATTACCAGTCCCTATAATCGCTTTGGAAACAATTGGCTCTGACTGTTTCTACCATTCCATGTCGCTAAACGGGGGGAGGTTCAATGCTATTCACAAGATATTGCCTCCGGGTGTGGAGTTGGTTCACAACGATGCTAGTGATGTAAATCTTGCCCACTTCAATGGGTTTACATCCAAGGCCTCTGGGTCGCTAGGTGCCTCGCAGCCATCCGCGGCGGTAACGAAAATGGCTCTTGAGAGAAAGGGCGGGGTCAAATGTGTGTCCGTACCAGATGAGTTGAGTATGCAAGTACTGGATTTATTCGCAGGTAGATTGGCTTCGGACTAGATCCTACGTTTGCTAACAACTTGGGCAGAGGATCACAAGTTGCTGGTCGAGCTAGCATGTTCCACCACGCTCGTCCCTGCTTATAAACCCAGTTTATTCGATCATCTGGTTCCCGCAACATCGTCCAAGCCACGAACAGTGGTGTTCATCATATGTGGGGGGTTTAAGATTACACTGGCGGATGTTGTGGAGTATAAGCAAATAGTTGAATTCGATATCAAGACAGGCGAGATCGAGTGGGATGTGATGTGCGATGATGGGAGTACATTCAGCGTTAGAAAATAGATATCCTTAAAGACCAACGGACAACAAGCTTCTGGTGATGAGTTGCGAGCTTTTCGCCAAGCCGAGAGCGTATCTATATTCTCGGTGACAGAAACAAGAAACAGAAATCCAATGCCCACATGTGAATATGTCAATTGCCGCCTTCTGCATCTCTGGCTGCTTTTCTTGCTTGTCTTTCGGCTCGTATTCTCGCCAACTCCTCCCGCACACCATTTTGGTCTGTGGGTATCCTCTGTCAAACAAAATTTTATGAGAACATCTTAAAACAAGCAAATAAGGACGCACTTGATTAGTGCGTTCCTCCGAGGGGAACAATTTGTCCCGGTACTGACGCGTCGTGAGGTGAGGAAGTGTGTCCGAAGTTCAAGACGACATACCGGGACGACATGGGTTCGATACCATTCAGGATCCCCAAAGTGAACAAGTGCTGCGATGGGAACAAAAAGGTACAATGTGAACTTGAAGACTTCGAGATTTGGGCCCCCCATGGAATTATCAAACAGAAAAAGCAGTCGCGGGTCGCGGTTGTCTGGTGGTTATTTGGCTACAGCATTCAAAAGATACTTCACTGGGTCAACGTTGGCCCTGAGTTGGACTAGAGTAGGACTGAACCATCATGATGACCCCACTGGGGGAAATTTACAGCAAAGAGCTACTGAATAGGCAATGATGACACCATTTCCTAACGAATTTTCGACATCTCACGAACTACCTCTTCGGCCGAATCCACAATAGCGCCAAAGATTCCACCTTCTGTTGCCATCATACTTAGCCTTACAGCTGCATCGTGGAGGCTAGGTGTAGTAGCTCCGCACGCATTCCTCACCAGGAGGCAATCGTAACCTCGATTCGCATTGTTGAACTCACACATACGTCAGTTGTCAAGCCACAGATGACCAGGTGTCGTATCTCCTTGACCTTCAACAACAATTCGAAATCTGTGTGTGTGAACGCAGACCTATAAATTCATCAGAAGCGTGCCTTATGCTGCTATCTATTCCTGGATGACTTACTTTCCAGGTTTGTCAACAATGGGCTCCCCTGGCTGGGGATACAACTCTGGTATAATATCGTGGCCCACCTCCCCCCTAATAAGCAACCGCCCAAGCGGCCTTTGTCACCTATTCCTAGACCGCTTGGGTTATTTCTGGAGCGAAGCAGCTCGCGGGGGCTGAGATCAGATAAATCTGGTCGATGGCCTTCACGTGTGTGAAACACAGGGAATCTAGCCTCGCGAAACGCAAATAGCAATGATGAAATATGAGGTATTGGGGCCCGTGTTGGAGCGAAATCGTAGCCCTGGTGATCCAGATACCCCCTCGCGAACAAACTAGTTGTAAGTTGTCCTTGGCCCCCATTTTTCAAATAGTTGAGCAGCTCACAATCGTTTTGCATATCTATCACAATGAGCGCAGTGTTGTTCCGATTCATCTCGTTATTGTATGGCCATGCATACGGATGAGACTGGACCCCATGAGAGTGGGAACACAATTGGGATGAAGTTATCAATACTCTGTGCGATGA
>JADNYI010000431.1:0-27240 GCA_015501065.1 Infundibulicybe gibba | reverse complement strand
TCATATTTTCTTCCTCCGACTCAGTACTCTTCTATGTTCACTCCCACATCATTCGTGCAGTTTCAAAATCCGCCTTCCAACCCGCCTTGATTGCTCCTCGCTCAAGTGATAAATATGAGAATTCGGTGGTAAATGTCTCGGAGCCATCTGTGACCCTAAACGTAATACTCCGCATGCTATACGGGAAATCATGCGAACAACACTCGCCCTCGTTCGAGATCCTCCTAACAGCATTAAGACACATGCCGCGCCACGGAATAGATCCAAAAACACACATTACGACCGGGACACCGTTATTTGACCTCCTTCTTTCTTTCGCGCCGCTATTTCCGTTGGAATTGTATATGGCCGCCTCTCATTTTGATTTGTATGAGGTTGCAGCATCCACATCCTCCCATTTGCTTGTATTCCCGCTCTCCACCATCACTGATGAAATGGCAGAGGAAATGGGTGCCACATATCTAAAACGGTTGATGTGCCTACAAATCGACTGCTTCCAGGCTCTCAAGCGTGGCCTTCTCAAGCCCCCGCATCCGCATCCCGCGACAAGGGATTGCGGCTTTGTGGAGCAAAAGAAGCTAACCAGGGCATGGGCCTTAGTTTCGGCCTACCTGGTATGGGATGCTCGGCTCGGTTTGTGAATCCTTTTTGCAGAGGTCGAGTCTGATGCGTCGATACATTAGATCCATCAGCCCATAACCTCCGAGCCACGTTGAACCCGCTCACAGAACAATTGAATTGCCCACTTTGTCTCATGTCTTTGAACGCTAGGCTCGGAGACGTTATTGTACAATGGGCTTCCATTAAGGTGAGATCCTCCGCCTTACATTACATATATGACATGTGCTCAAATATCAACGTAGTGCACCATTTAGCAAACGTTGCCCTTCATCCCCCATGCTGATACCCAATTCAACTGTGATTCCTGACTGGTACATCTGAGGGATATTTGTGCCCGCATCTGGGATCTATGTAAGATACATTTCCTTCACTAACTGGGGCCACGCCCTATCGTTGAATTCAAGAAACGACCAGTGGTGGTCAACAACCGGAGGTTTCGTCCCTGGAAAGTGCGGTTGCTTGTCCTCTACCCGACATGTGCGACAGGTAAAAATCCAGCAGAGACACGTTTCGTAACCCAACACATCGGACTCGCACAGTTGAGTTTCCGCGAAACTGATGTCACTTTTACCTCAGCTCATCATCTTGGCAAGCGGTAATTTTTAATTATAAACTCCCTTTCCCGCAAGCTCCTATCCTAATTGGACGGTGTGCCCATAAGCCATTGATATCTCGTTGGGCATGGGATTTTTTTAGTCATAGGATTAAGGGCAGAGTCTGGATGATCAACGAATGGCGATGAAACTGTTGCATACCTGACCTACGCCAACTTGGGTGGCGACATTGCTCGCTAAGCTCAATGTTTGACATTTGGTTTTCAACGTCGAGGCGTGGCGTCCAACATGGCGTTACGTAATTAGTTGCTTGTTTGGCTGGATCGGCCCGTATTACCCCTGTCGGGTCCAGAACCCCAAATTCCCCGGAGCCGAAGATCCCGCCGACACTTGAGCTCTGGAATTCCACCAAACGCCCCATGCCCCATTTACCATGTGGATGGTGGGGCGGCATTCCACAGCGCCCCAAAATCAAGTACGTCTCTTGATTTTACGGGGATGTGGTAACATTTCCGAACCTCATGTTAACTCGGGACATGCACACAATTATAATATACAAGGCCGCCATGCCCAAAACAGCATGATTTTGACGGGTTCACGTGGTCCTCGCACCACGTTCAACATATCTTACGTACCGAATCTGAACGCCAGCGCAGCATCCAACCATCGCGAATGTCGACTAGGCATCGTTAATGTCGACAAGCACAACACATTTCAATATATCAGTGGATTTGCTGGTCTAATTTCAATCTAATCAGCGATCACCCTCAAGATGGTCCCTTGAACAACACCTAACACGTGGCGATCGGCCGCGACGTACAAGCATGTTTTTCATATCTCACGAGGCGGTGCAAAATGCATGTTGAACCATCGTGGACCTGCCGGAACATTGTCACAATTGTATTCTAGAGACCCTTCTTAAGACGCGAAGTCAAGCTTTTCACTCTAAACCCAATACCACCAACATGAACCGTCTCTCATTTACGCCTCAGGCTCGCCAGGAAATCGACAACCTAGATTTAAAGAATCTGGCAAAGACTACTAGTAAGGCTTTTGAGCGCCTTGCACCATGGTGTCAATTGCAGGCTGTGTATGTCACTTTTTTTTTTTTTTTGTTGGAGGCTCTAAATTGATGATTGATTACCTTCCAGCGATTCTTCGCCAGAGGCAGCCTCACTTATCACGAAGATTGTTGATCGTATATATGTTATATGAGAGCCTTCGATTCGGCGGACCTTGCCGTACAGCTTGCCTTCCAATTAGCCAGTGATGCCATGGTTCTTTGCTATCTCATTGACGAGGAGGGGTCTCCCGCAGAGCGTCAGGAAAGCTTGGACGGACTTGTGGCGCTTGCTGGGCAGGGGCACACCAACGCTCAACAGGCGAGTGATGCATTCCGAGAGGTCCGCCAGGCTCTGTACAAGGTTTGCCCTATTTTGGTTTTCTCAGTTCACTGGCTCATCCCATATCTTAGGTTGCGGCACAAACGAAGGATAATGAGTCGCTAGTGGAGGTTCCCATTGATCCCGGACAAGGTACTTGGTGTCACTTCTTCACCATTATATCATGCTGATCACCCCGCAGCAACTGCGCTACGGAAACCTCTCAAAGAAGTGGGGTCCGATCTCGTCGCAAGCGTGAAACTAATGGAACAATTTTACGCAACCGTCACGGATTTGACCAAGTGGTGGAACGGAATGAAGACTGAGCTTCTTGCGGCCAAGACAAGTTCCACATTGATCCCTCTTGATGTGTCGAATCCTTCACGAAACCAATCGACGTATAATCAATGGAACAAACTGCAGAAGGAATGTGCGGGATATCGCAGCGCAGTACGTGACTCAATTACACGTTCAGGATGCAATTACTAAATGAATATCCTCATAGCTTGCCGATTTGCACGAAGGCTTCCAGGACCTCCTCCCTCTTTCAACCGAGGCATGGAATAAGTCCTCCCGTTGTCCGCGAGCGAGTCCGCAGCGCGGTAGAAACCTCGAAACGCAAGCGAAAGAACACACTCATCGGAAAGGTGTTCAGCAAGATCCCTGGGAAGATCCATAAGCGCAAGGATTCGTCTTCGGTAGCAGAAGATAGCAGTTCGGTTCATGCTTCCGAAACTGGGACGGCGGACTCCGCCAAGGCCCCTGGGAGTGACAGGAAGTCTTTCGGGCTCAAGGGCATCGTTTCCTCGCTTCGACGGAAGAAAGCTCCCGAGCGTCAGGGCGCCGATACCGGTTCCGTCTCCTCTCAACAGAACTCCGTGCGAGAGAAGTTGAGTACCGAGCTACCTATATCCTCGGATAAGGGGAAAGGGAAAGCAATCGAGGTCGATACCGTCCCCGAGAGGGTTTCGAAGGAGTGGGTACCGCTAGATACCGCGAAGGCCCCGTCGGTTGTTCTTCCCGAAGAGATGAAGGAAGGCCAGCGTTGTCGAGAAGGAGGAGCCCGTCAAGCAGGACCCACTGATCCGGAGAAGGTCACTGAGCTACCAGAAGTTCACGAGGAGCAGCAGGTTGGGTACATATCTGAAAAGCCCGAGCTGGATACCAAGGAAAACGAACCGCTCCTGTCGAAATCCCCCTCCAAAGTCAGCTTATCACCTGTCGCTGTGCCAAATGAAGTCGCCGAGGCGTCGACGCCAACGCCTGCAGAGCCAGTCGTGGAGCCCGCCACACAAGAGAAGCCCAACGCCAACCCCAAGGTCGTCGAAATGGACGATACGATCCCTGATAATGCCGCCACTCGATGGATCTGCTCTAGCTGTATTCTGATGTGATGATTTCATTTCGATCTTCATGCCACTCATGCCCTGTATTTATTTTGTCACCCATATTTTTGCCCTTACGCATGCCCATATCTATTCACGCTCGCGATGACCTTCGCATGACCACAGCTACACACCCCCTCTCCAATGGCGATATTTAGATCCCCATATAGTTGTAGGAAGCTAGGAACGTCATTTACTGTTTCACATGCAATACATATAGTATATTCAATTGCTTAACATTTATCAACGTGCATCAGGTCCATACACAGCAGATTATAAAAAATGTAAAAAATGTCCGGCTCTAAACAAGCACTAAGTACTCCCGGGTTACCATGGGATGGCAGTCCAGAAATCAAAGTTCTGGCTGTCCGAGTTATCGCAGCCCGCTAGGAACATCGCGTCCCTCGCCTCGACGCCAATCTGAACGCAGAGGTTGTTGGTGATCGACGTGATATTGCATCCCGTCGCCACAAGCCCCTTCTTCTGCGAGATCCCGGTCTCACAGGTGTCACAAACGACGTTCCATTGTTGTGTCCTGTTGCATAGCCCACAGATTAGCTCCAATAACCCATTGGCTCTGTGGGGAGGGCTCACAGATCGGCCGCGCTGATAGCCGCCAACTTCAGGAATTGATTCGATAGGCCAACCACCAACTCGTTGTTATCAATTTCCCTGAAGAAAGTTATCTGAGATGGGTAGTACGACACGTTCAATATGGCCTACTTGATGATGTAGCTGGCGCTGGGTGACCCCACTTGCTCGAATCTGAAGTCGGCATTCTGGAGCATCCCAACTCGAGTACCGAGACTAGTTACGTCCGCTCCTGCATTGAAGCCGGATACACCCCACTCCCTGGCGCTGTTCGTTACTGATACACCGGCCCCTTCGAAGTTGGGGCTACACTTCGCGGAGGGAAGCTGCCTTGGGGCGAGGGGGCTTGCGGATGTTGTGGTGGCCGACAAGATGAGAAGAGCGATAACAGCGATGAAGGAAGTAAAGTGGGCAGAGGTCATTGCCGAGGAAAATAAAGAGATTAAATCAATGAGAAAACGATAACCAAATGAAAAGAACTTAGAAGCTTAGAAGCTGGATTGAATGGGTCTTGGGTTATTCACTAGCAGACCATTTATACCAAATTCATGGAGGCTGTTGACGAACAGCCACCATATCAATTTTGCCGATGACCAGGAGTTGAATGGGCGCGCGGCCGTTTCGGTCTGCCAGGGACTTGGTATCAACGCCCCAGCCCTGCCAAGTCGGCGCCTCAAGGAATGAAAGCACTCCCTTGCGTTTCGTCTTTAGGGAATCCAGGTGTGCACATCATAGCATTCCTCGACAGAATGCAAGCTTTTTTTGCAGTGTTATACCTAATCTTGTGCATCGCCTTGAGTCCTGCTCCGGGGATCCCTTTCGCTAATTTGTGCGAAGGGATGGGAGAAGGGGAAAGTAAGTTGGCTACATCCACTGAACAGGCAGAAGCCGTCATTTCATTTTAAGCAACTAAACGAGAACCCTGTGTTATTTACTCCAATCTTGCCAGACATACGGTCCTATGGAACTATCAGTGAGTCACATTTAGTCTTTTCCGCCACTAACCCGCAGAAATAACGATGTGTTCCCCAGCCAAACTAACCCTTTCCAGTGCGAGAGTGTGGGCCCGGGCCGGCCTCAGCTAGGTCCCGTATGTCAGCCTTGCGTGGCTAGGGCTTCAGGTATCCTGGAGTTTTCCACAAATACAATGTTATGCCAATCCTTCATAGGTGTTCAGCGTGGAGGGTGACGATACGTCGCGAATTATCGGCTAAACATTCGAGAAAATTCCCATTTTCGACAAGATTTACAAATGCTTACTCCAAACACTCGAATTAGATTTATTAGTTAATGCGTCTCAAGTAGTACGGTATTCGAATTCAACTCATGAAAGGTGGGTTGATGACAACTAGGTCCCAACCAAGCTCGGACTTCTTATTTGAACAGTGCAAATCTCTAACGTGATCAATCCGGGTGACATAATACTGGTAATCTATTTTATAAAAAAGAATTCCTATAGCGGAATTTCAACCGGCAAATTCGGGTACAGCCGTGCCCGTAGAATTTAAATATTGCATGTGGAGCACGGAGATAAGATCTCAAAATTTTGGATACCACTACAGTGATTGACGCTATCCCTCCACCGCCAGACTGTCATAGTCTACTGTAGTATGAATCAGAGTTGCTTTTACACCAAATTACCCATTCTAAATCCATAATATCAATTGACTATGGTATCTGATCATTCCTGCTGCAAAAACACGAGGAAGAACTATAAAATATTAACCTTGACCAGCATCGTACTAGTCGGTTATATTCTTATGCCAGTGTGGCCCCGCATCGCTCCAATTTTGGCGATGCTGCATTGGTGGGGCTCTTATCTCCGGTGCTCCACATGCAATATTTACGGGTTATACATAGCTACCATTTTTGGGTGACGGAGGAGAAAGGCGAGCACCCACCCTAACAGCGAAACGGAGTTGCCATAGATAAGTGCAGAAAAATACACTTATAGTTTACTAGGAATCGTGCAACTCAAGACTGGGATGATTCTGAAGAGGTGAGTCGTGGGTAATACTTCCTACAACAGGAGAGGGTTGATCATTGGTCTTATCGGTAGAGCAAATCCGTCGACGATACAAGACAAGTTCCTGGTAGGGTACCAAGGCTGGTAGGTGGAATTCTAGATGCACATGGGCGGGCTCTATCTTGTCCGAGTTAGATTGGTCGGTTTCCTATCTGACTCACTTTTTGTTGGTAGGTTTACCTGTGCTGGAGATGGAGAGCCAGTTGAGCCAGGCGAGTTGCATGTCATTTTCGCGATACGAGGCTCTTGACAAGCTGCGACCAGGGCATCACGGGTGGCTGCATTGGTTCAATTGCCCAATCCCACAGGGCGGCAGGCCCAACATCGATCTTTGGCCGGATGTCTCTAGCTACTCTCCGTCCGAACTTTTTCCTGCTCCTGGGCTGAAATACAAATCCGGGGAGCAGGCGTTCTTATTTTCTTCCCGCCACCCTAAAACTGTCCAAAGGTGTGCCGGATGCTTCCTCACAATAAGTACTAATCCATAATTGCTATTTTACAGACACTTCAATTGGATGGCGCAACACGGGGTGGACGGCGCCTTCCTACAACGATTTGCTAGCCAGTGTGACCTGGAAACTGGAAACGAAGGCATTATGCGAATTCGTGATGAGGTCGGAGATTGTGTCAAGGAGGCCGCAGAAAAGGAGGGAAGGGTGTTTGCTATAATGTATGCCTCCCGTTTCCGACCAACCTGTAGTGTCCTCATCCGAGGAAAGGTATGATGTATCAGGTGTCCCAGCCGACCGCATCCAAAGTATTCTTGAACGCGACTGGGTCCACCTCATTCGTAACAAAGGCGTTTTGGATAGCCCCAGTTATCTGAAGGAAAGAGGGAAACCAGTGTTAGCTCTTTGGGGTGAGGGGCTCCGCACACAGGTTTTTGCAAGGCTGATATACATATAGGGTTTGGATTCGATAACGCGGGCCACACACCAGCCCTTTTGCGTTCGATCACGGCCTATTTCCGGAGCGTGACACCTGGCGGTATATATCTCATGGCTGGGACTCCTGCGCATTGGAGGACAGCGGAAAGTGATGCTGATAGAAATCCAGAGTTCCTTAATGTTTGGCTAAACGAATTCGATGCTATCTCCCCCTGGACCGTAGGCAGGTATCAGACGGTAGATGACGTCAATGCATTTGCGGATACTAAAATGAAGGGAGACATGGATCTCATCCGAAAGAGGAACGAAGAGGGCATACACCGCAAGATCGATTACATCCCGGTTGTCCTGCCCGGGGATCCGTGAGAATTTCTGGCATTCAAACTCTCCAATCTAATATTTTATTCTGGAGGGATTTAATCTATCCGAGGGAAAAGGGGCGTATAATGATATCAAGAGGAGAGGTGGTCATTTCTTATGGGAACAGATCTTCCAAGCTCGGAGGCATGGAGCCAGAATCATGTATGGTGCAATGTGGGATGAGTAAGTCGATTGAAGCTTCAATGGCAGCCATGCTTATCGCGTTTTAGATATGATGAAGGAACAGCTTTCATGCCTGTCGTCGAAAAGAAGCGATTGTTACCGGAATCCGACTATCCATTCATGGCACTTGACGAAGATGGATTTGACCTTCCGTCAGACTGGTTGGTTCCGATCTTCGCGTCTACCGTTCAAATAATGATATAATACAGGTACATGCGTATTTGCGGATTCGCTGCAGAAGGCCTCCGCAGCGAGCGCCGTATTCATGCAAGTTTCCCATCCAAAGAACTCCAAGACTATTGGGCGTCGCGTCCGAAATATGAAGAAATTAATATTGAGGGTGGGTATTTCGTTTCCGGATCATCTTCCAGGCCCAGCGAAGCAGGTACCAGTACGGGTGATGGCCAGTCGTACCAAGAATGGCTAGCAACCCAAAAAGGGGATGAGGAGGAGCCCCCGCCCCCACCATACTCTCGTGAGGACGAGGGCGCACCAAGCGAGGTTATGCAAGCTGAAACATTTTTCAACGATTCTGGAGTGTCCGCGTTATGATAACCCTCGCGTGCCAGTGCGCTATTTACATTCCGGTTTGTATTAAGCTGAATCCTGATATCTGTGAAAATTCTGCAGCATAAAGAGCCACACTTTCTAGGCCAACATCTCAAATTGTACATTTCTATGAAATCTTACACATTTATTGACGGGTAGACACATTGGATTGGTGGCACTCGAGCGCGTGCAAGCAAGGTGAAGCCATGCAGCGATTTGGGCAGCACCGGTTTGTCAAACAAGCATTCGACTTTTCTGAGCGCTAGAGCGGCCAATCTGGGCTCTTCGGACTTGGATTCGCGGCCATCCCCTTTATAGGGCGGCTTGAATAAAACCTCGATCGAACGGGCAAAGCGTGGCGGAATGCAGTTAAGGCGGCGAACAGACGACGAACAACTTGCGTTTGAATATCTGGCGTCATAGATATTTTCTCTTCCTTAGTTGTAAATGCCTGACCTCCGAAGAAGGGTCGACTACCACATGAATTTCGAACCTACACCCAGGCCAGCGCCATATTATCCTCAGACTGACTGTTCCGATCCATGATATACGTGGTTCTATTAACGTCACGGATATAGCCTATACCAACGACAGACTTGGGCCCCACAATTCTCAACAATTATATCTGCTTGTCATGCACTTGAACGAAATCAACCGATCTGAAGCGCAGTCAACAACGAAAAGGGAATGATATGACTAGGATCTTCGTCTCTCCACTCGCCTGTCTGCTGGAAGGCGCCGGCGTTTGTGCATTTAGTTTCGGGTATACCGTGACTGTCTTTTCTCTCTTTTGCTAAATGCTTCCTTGTGGACGCTAGAGTTCGTTGTCCCTGCCTGCTTTCTGTCTCCGTCCGTGCGATATTTCTACCCTCCCAACCAAGACGGTCCAGTCGGTCCTGGAACGCTTTGTCCAAGTGACACTCCGGTTTCGAGTTCTCGTATACGATCGAGGCATCCGTAATCCCAGGGTCTACCCGGCGTGCAGCATGCCAACGGGCAAGAATATCTACCGGTATATTGGGGCTCTCCTGCAATTTCAAACATTGTAAGCACAAGTAAATAACAGGAGTAAGAAACCTGAAATTTGCCTCGAGCCATTGAATTACTGGTTCTGTATCGTACTCACTTATATCCACCTGCCTCAAGGTTTCAAAGAGTCGTTCTGACGGCTTCGCGCGCCTCAAGTGGTGGCTCCAATACCGTTTTGCGTACCAACCAGGACTACCATCGTCATCCTGGAACTCCTCGGGACCGGTGTACAATGCAAGATGTTTTGCGCAGGAAAAAGCCAGGTATTCGTGAGCGTCGCGCATGTAGTCATCAATGTAACCACTCTGACCGGGTTGAGCCCGCAATTTCACGCGGCCCATTTTGAGCAGCACCCCGAGTGAATGCGAGACCGGGAGTCTTCTACACCTTTCTGCCCAAAGACCGATACCAAATAGTCCTTGCATAGCTGCCGACTGGTATAACACTTCTGGCGCAAGGCCAAGCAATCGCGCTATAGTCTCAGGGGGGGTGCCCTGAAACATCGCGTATACAACTGGGACGACGCGTGATGTGAGAGGGTCTTGCAACAGTCGAGAGTATATGATTTCAAGAAACTCCTGGTAGTGTGGTATTGGCTTGGAACTGGGATGCCGGTCGGTATGGAGACGATAGTTTAACCAATCGAGCCCATGGTGAAGATAATACAGGCCAGGACAAAAGATAGTGGCGAAGTCGGGGAGGGTTTGCAACGCGGAAATAAGACCAACCGCCCCCAAGTCAATTAGTTCAGCAAAACTCAAGTGCAGCCAACGTTGAATGTAAACCCAGTCACCATCTGGGTCGTCAGCCCGGCTATCGCCTCTGCAAGTATCGGAAAGCGACACCGAAGCAAGTTCGAGCATCCGTAGTATCCGAGGGGGGGTGAGGTTTCTAGCACATGTATGAGATGTGCTCAATATCAATATACACAAGATGGGGAGTAGCAAGCGGGACGCACGAGGGTTGGCCAGCTCGGAATTGTAGTATTAATGTGCGCAAACAGCCATAATTCAAATCTACAATACTAGGATAAACGTCCCATGCCCGTGCCCATGCCCATGTATACTGGGTCCATTCTGGGTGATCATGCCACATTTTCACTGCTGGCGGCTTCAACTGATGGTGGGTCGGGAGCCAATAGTATAGGCTTTCAAAAATCTGCTTGGTGAAACTTGAAGCATCCCTGACGGGCTCCTCTATAAAGGAGAGGTCACGGTAATTGAGGTTCAGAGTTTGTTGAAAAATGACCTCCAATCCATCGGGCATACCAATGAGCCAGCCAACCTCTTCCAGGGTGAATTTCTGGTAGTTTTGCATATCCCTAACACTGTCCCATACTACCCACGCACCGAGTATACGCACGATAGTAAAGATGTTGTCCGACAATGCTATGAGCTGTGGCTGAAGTCGTTGGAGGATAGTTTCGCAGTGCTTGCGCTCGGCCTCGGCCTCTGGGAATCCCTGAACGCGCAGTAGTGGAGTCAATGATCAGACCACGGATTTGTCCTCGTGCTTACATTGAGGACCTTTTGTAACAAAAAATCCAATATTATGTAGAGAGGGCATGGAAGGACAGATTCCGATTCCTGGGTGATGATATTAACAAGTTTCCTCAGGGTGTCGGAGAATAGGCCAGCGGTGGCTTCAAGGCAACCCCTTAATTTGTTTATGGCCACTAACAGCGCAATCCCGGAATTAGAAGGTGAAAATCTGGCAGGTGAAGGAAGGACTCCATATCAGGAAAGAATATTGAAAATAGACACTCACCCGACGACGTGACGCATATATTCGCAGGCGAGTTCAGCGTTGAAACGGCTAGTCTCAAGGTAGAATTCATATGTTGAACGTTCTGGGTCAACAAGAAAGTCGTTGAATGACGCATGGAAAAATCTTAGTGGTTTATCAGCCGCGGGGACATCAATGATCGAATGTAAGCCCTCGAGCATAATGCATACAGTCCCGGGTCTGAGGTCAAAGATTGTTTCGATATAATCAGGTGACGTGAGGGAACCGGATTTGCCAAGATGTACAATGGCATGCAGGATCTTTACCAATTCCATTCGGTTTTGATGTTGTTTGTGCAGGATGTGGAGGTATAGATTATCCAATTCCTGGAAAGCGGTTGACTGGGCGAAGGTGGCTGAGGAGCTGGTGGATCCGCTTGGAATTCCTAAAATCGCGTCGAGCCGGTCCATTGGGTGGGCGCGGTCTTCCTGGACGAACCTGATGACTGTCGCTGGATAAATGAAGTGCCCGGAGCTCTTGTGAATGAGCTTTTCGATGACCTCGGTCGAGGGCCAAGGGAGCTGCGATACAGGTGGCATACCTGTCTTCACACTCTGTTGGTATATTCGCTCAAATTCGCTGACCAAGAAATGGCGGATATCGCGGTCAGGGTGTAGTGTCTGATCGAGTGGGAGACGGGCTAATGATGAACGTAGGGATGGCTTGGATTCAAACGCACGCCGGATCTCAGCCTCTGGGCGGCTGCTGATCAGAAACAAGAGAGGAAGAGAATGTCGTTCAAGGTCCAATATGAGCCGTACAATCTCTCCCTGGGTGGAGTCATCATCGCATTCGTCCAAGCCGTCAATGACAACAACTGTGGAGACGGATTTATCAGGAAGCTTGAGGAATGGCTGGACGATGAGCTTATCAAGCTGTGTGCTCAACGATCTCTTGAAGATCGCCCGATCCATACGTATCACTGCCCAGAGATGCTCATCCAGGCCGGGGAAGACCGACATCAATTGGTATGCGAGGGTAGAGAAGAGGGGCGGCGGTCCTGAGCTGCTGTTAGAGCCCTTGGTGAAAAAGTAGGTCGCTCCCAAGGTCCTATCTTGATGGCACTGTTCGGAGAATGACTGTGCTATCGCAGACTTTCCCGCGCCCGCTGGGCCATGCAGCCAGAAGTAACGTGAAGCCGGGTCTCGAACCCAGTCAGAAATGGTCTTGAGTGCCGCCTCGCGTGTACCGGGGTAGCATGTTGAGGGATCACGCCGTACACCTGAATCATGATACGCATCTGTGTATATATGGTCCTTCATGGCCGAATGGACTGGCAAAGTGCTTGGTTGGGATGATCAATTGGAGGGATAGTTACGCACTGTGCTCGCGAATGTCTTGGTTTCCACTGTTGAAGGTGAAGTTCTGGGTACGGCGGTTGTAGTTTCCGTGGATTTCGGTAATCTCGGATTCGCGAATCTGAAAATCATGGCTGTAGGGGAAAAATGGCATTAGGCAGTAATCGCTTGGGGGAAGCTGTGTTCAAGCTTCAAGCAGGGGGATAATTGCCCTTTCATAGTCAGACAGTGAGAATAAATATATAGCTGTACATCCTTGATTATGACAGTAGTGGGGAACGTGCCAGTGCACAGGATACTTCTAAATTTAAATTTTGCCACACGGTTTAGTCAAATGATGGGTGCGGCTGGTGGGTGCCTGCGGTGGAATGGATGATGGTGCGATTCTAAGGCCACTCCGCCACTTGTAGGATATTTTTCATGGAATTTTCCCGTAGGGATCGGCGGAATCCTGGAGCTCAGACCGCGGTGCATATGTTATACGTTCGTTGATGTTGCAAAAGAGTTCACCACTCTGTCATCATTATTATTTGTTCTTATTTTCCCTGCCCCACCACACCCAACCAAACATCCCGAATCGGCATCGTCCGATGTTCCAGCACTCTGCGGCGGTCTGCGCCGCACCGAGGTTTCGACTTTTGTGCAGTGCATATTCCAATGCGCAGATTTATGAGCGCTAAATTTACCCCGCTTCTGGGCGATTTTTATGACTACTTAGGTTACATCTATTTTACAATTTTGCGAATTTCCACAAAATTTCCACGAAATTTCTGGCTCCAACTTGCCCGATCAGCGTCCACAGGTCACTGTATGTTTGGAAACCACTATGGCCAGAGCTAAAACATAACACGTTTGCAGCATATTCAACTATCAAGTGTTAAGTTCCAACAGCAGGCTCAAAATATTACCTCATTCTCAATGGGAATGAATGCCCGACCGTCTAGAGCAGACATTCCTCGGGATACCCAATACGCAAATACGGCCGAATTTTCGTATCGATGGGACTTTGTGACGAAGTGCGTGCAGATGCCACGCATCCTCTGTATTTTATCTTGTCATCTATACTTTTGCCTTGTGCATGTTCATGTTTATTCACGTTCACTATGACCTCCACACAACCACAGCTGCACCCCTCCCCCAAATTGCCAATAACAATATCTAGATCCCCGTACAGTTGTAAAAAGTTAGGAATCACATTTATCGTCTCGCGTGCAGCACGTATACTCAACTGTTGGTTAACACTTATCTTTTGATAGCACTGTATCACCACAATAAATCATAAAAGGTGTAAAAAAACAACGTCCGGCTCTACAAAGGCACTAAGCGCTCCCAAATTACCATGGGATTGCATCAAGTCCATCCACAACAGATTATAAAAGGCGTAAAAAAATGTCCGGCTCTAAACAAGCACTAAGCATTCCCAAATTACCATGGGATGGCAGTCCAGAAATCGAAGTTCTGGCTGTCCGAGTTATCGCAGCCCGCTAGGAACATTGCATCCTTTGCCTGGACACCGATCTGAACGCAGAGGTTGTTGGTGATCGACGTGATATTGCATCCCGTCGCCACAAGCCCCTTCTTCTGCGAGATCCCGGTCTCACAGGTGTCACAAACGATATTCCATTTCTGTGTCCTGTTGTACGGCCCACGGGTTAGCTCCAATGACCCATTGGCTCTGGGGAGAAGGGCTCACAGATCGGCCGCGTTGATAGCCGCCAACTTCAGGAATTGATTCGATAGGCCAACCACCAACTCGTTGTTATCAATTTCCCTGAAGAAAGGTATCAGAAATGGATGCTATGACACTTCAATATGACTTACTTGATGATGTAGCTGGGGCTGGGTGACCCCACTTGCTCGAATCTGAAGTCGGCGTTCTGGAGCATCCCAACTCGAGTGCTGAAGCTGGTCACATCCGCTCCTGCATTGAAGGCAGACACACCCCACTCCCTAGCACTGTTTGTTACCGACACACCGGCCCCTTCGAAGTTGGGGCTACACTTCGCGGAGGGAAGTTGCCTTGGGGCGAGGGGGCTTGCGGATGTTGTGGTGGCCGAGAAGATGAGAAGAGCGACAATGGCGATGAAGGAAGTGAAGTGAGCAGAAGTCATTGTCGAGGAAGATAAAAAGATTAAATCAATAAGAATTTGAAAAATGATAACCAAATGAAAAGAACTTGGAAGCTGAGAAACTGAGAATTGAATGGGTCTTGGATCATTTACCAGCAGGTCATTTATACTGGATTCGTGGAGGCTGTTGGGGGACAGCCATCGTACCAATTTTGCCGATGATCAGGAGTTGAATGGGCGCGCTATCTATCGGCCGTTTCGGTCTGCTAGGATTAACGCCTCAACCCTGCCAAGCCAACGCCCCAGTGTTTCCCGATGTTTCGTCTTTCGGGAATCCAGGTATGCGCGCTATGGCATTTCCAAATATGCAAGCTGAAACATTTTCCAGCAATTCTGGAGTGTCCGCGTTACGATAATCCTCGCGTGCCAGTGCGCCACTTACATTCCGGTTTACACTAAGCCGATATCTGTGGAAATTTTATAAAAAGCCGCGTCCAGGTCAGCATCTAAATTGCACGCTCTTGTGAAATCTCGCGAATTGGCTGGCAGATAGACACATCGGAGTGGTGATACTAGAGTATGTAGCCAGTCGAAGCAATCGAAATGGGTTCCAAACTTCAAAGTGGCTGTGGCTGAATTCAGGCTGGCGATTTGGTCGACACTGGTTTGCCAAGCAGTTGCCAACAGCACTCAACGACCAGTTGAGCCTAAGCCTTCGAATCTGACTCACTCCGCCGAACACCGCCTTTTGTTCAGGCTATTGATCTCCGGACTCCTTTCAAGGGTAAGTATCCAACAATTCAAGGATTCCGAAGGAAAAGGTCCGGTATTTTATCGCCCTGAGATCGCGCCGAGGTTTCGACTTTAAGTTTTATGAATATACATACATTCCAATGCAGATTTATGAACGCTAAATGTATCTTACGTCTGGGTATTCGTGTATGACCCCGGCTGTGTCTTCCATAATTTTGTGAATTTCGCGAATCCAAGTCCGATTAGTGTTCACAGGTTAGCCGATCGTATTATTGCTACAAGTTATTCTACATGTCCAGAGATCGGGGGAGACAAGATAAACACGTTTGCGACGCATGTCAAGCGTCAAGTTCCAACGGGAGGCTCAGAGTTTTACCCCATTCTCAATGGGAATGCCAAGGTCGTCTAGGGCACCAATTCCTCGAGATATCCAGTATGCAAATACAGTCGGATTTTCGTACCAAAGGGGCTTTGACGAATCATGTGTGGATGGGTCTTCGGATTCCCCGCCTTCCCTGACGGAGTCTGGGATATATGAAGAGGAGACCGGCGGCGGCGGAACATCTAGAGAGGGCAGTACATCTCCAGGCGAAAAACGCTGTCGTTTATTGGTGCTTCCCTCTGCTGATGTGCGCGCGGCGTCTGGTGTCGGTGGGACTTGCAATAACCCGCCTGATTTCATCCATCCGGATACATTACTTTCCAGTTTCATAGCTTCGAGGATCCCTATTACAGCAAGAAGAACCGAATCGTAATATTGATCGTTCGGAGCAAACACCCCTTCAGGAAGGAGCGGTGGGTGTATTTCTGTGTGAACAGCTTCGAAATCATTTGGCCGTGTTGTTGGGTTAGGGGGCGGAGGGATGTATTCTTGAGTGGACTCCATCCGTGCTTGCCTCATCTTGTCCCGCTTGCGCTTTTTTCCGCGCACTTCCTCTACGACATCATTTGAGCGTCCTTGAGCCCGCGCAGCGACGGCTATATCAATGCGCCGTAGAATCGAGGTGTATTCGCGAACGCAAAGGTGGTTCCATGGCTGCATGCGCGCCTTGCGAAGGGAATCGTCAACAAGAATGGTCGACAACGCTGAGTGATGGCGAAGGGGTATGCCTGGGTGCGCCTCCTGAAAAAAAGCCCATGGTTTCGATAGATCCTTTGTCGTTTGTGACTTTTGGGCTGCACCAAGGTTCAGACCTGATGTCATGCGCCAGAATCGGACTCACAGTACTGTGCCTGGGACAATCCAAGCGTGTCCCTTGCCCAGATTGCGAGTAGCGAGGCCTGGCTGTCTCCGAAACATTTGCCAACCATGTCCGCTACGCTGTGTGGTTGTGCGGAGCTCCAGATCATGGTATCCAGCCACTGCAGAGTGTGCGGGTGAAATAGATACGAGACGAAGGAGGACATGTACGGTCGTGGGTGGACTGGTCTGAGATTGTGTCGTTGGTAAGAGCGAGCACGGCTGACATGGGGCGAACGGTATAGTAGTGTTCCGTTGAGATCTAAAATGAGGAGCTTTCGCAATGTTGAATCCGCAAGACGCGTCGAGGGTGTTTCCGCTGTCATGAGATACTCTTTCGTTGGCGATCTTCGTTTTTCAGGGAGGTCCATCATTGATTCTGACTTCATTTCTGGCGCGATTATAACGCACGGTGGTGGTCGAAGAAGGATTTGTATCGGTGCACTGGAATCAAGGAATACTTATCATGCCAACAAGTCGCAAGCGTCACGCGTCACGGCTTTCGGACGCTCAAAATGGCGTGGATTGTTTGACAACACCTCCATCGACAAATAAACGCAAATCATAATTTATTAAAAATACATCAGCACACAGGTCCGTTGGGCGCACTCAACTCAACTACCGCATTGGCAATGAGATCCGGGTCCATAGCTCAAACTTCTGGTCGTCTTTGCCATCGCATGGCACCAATTTAAGCGGTTCCGTGCTATTGCTCTTAGTTTGGATGCATTTGGATGTAGAAACCGACGAGATCCGGCAGCCGGACGCCATATGCCCATGGACCCTCCAATGCGAAATGGGAGAACACGAATCGCACACGAGATTCCACTGCTGTTTCGGCGCTGGAGGCATGGATTTGGAAAGAACTCTTTCAACAAACCCGCCACTGAGCATATCCCTCGTCACCACCGATCCGATCCACTTGCCCACATCCAGGGTCTGGCCGTTCTCTCCCACAACCATCATATTGTCGTCGGAATTCCTTTGGGGAAATATCAGCACCTGTTGTGATTCATTCCAAGGGCAGGTCGTACTTTATCACTACAGTAGATCCGGTTGGTTCGATCAAGAAGTCCGGTTTCTCGAGCACCTTGCGTGTGGGATCATCAATGTGGATGATCGATGAGCTCGAGATCCTCCACTCTCCTCCATTGTTCGCAATGGACACGGGAGTCCCATCCGAGTCGGGGCGGCAATTATGAGCGTCTGCTTGTCTCCGTCCCATGGGTGATGCCAGCACTTGCCCCAAGAGGCATAAGAATAAGAATGAAAATTGTGCGCAGAACATCGTTCGTTTATCGTGAAATGAGAAATAAAAGGAAGACTTGAAAAGGTGGGGGGGCGCCGGGGGCCAAAGAGAAGGTGAATAAGAATCTCCAGAGGGAATGCGTGCGTATTTATACCCTTCCATTGGCATGGACGGCAGTTTCATGACGTTGCGGCGTCCCGCTCGTTTCCGTGACATGTTGACAGAGTAGCACTACCAAACACATGCCCAAGAATTGTCATATGCGGAAAACGCACTACATTGCACTGCCTTGCGCAATTCATCGGCGGGTGCAGAAGAATAATTCGTCGCCCGTTGGGTCCGGCAGTAGTGAAGCAGGAGTCGGGCGATATGGTTTTAATAAAATAACCTGGGTATGAATCTGTCATATTCAACAGCAGGACAGCTCCTGGGACGAGTCGCGCAGGTGTCAGTTGTTATCATACTCCGGACTTGGTTCCTCAGCTGGGGCCACGTTGTCCGCCTCGGGCATGGTTTATATTATTTTTATTTTTGAGTTGGTGGTTACATACGTAAATACCTTGGCCGGATAAATATGATCCGTTTATGGCTGTGCGCACACTCTGAATCACCGGGAGCAGATTCGGGATTCGTTGCGATACGTTTATAAAAAGGGTCCATCAAAAGGGCCCATAATCGGAGATAGCACTGGGTGCCCCCGTGGCGACACACCAATTCACGATGGATCTAGACTTGAGCCTTTGCTGGTATTCCAATTCACTGATGATGTACATCCATGACCCGGAATATAGACGCTAACCTAGCCCCGCTTCACCCGATACCGCTGCTTCGCAGCATACCGTCGCCATCTTTGTATATCTTCCCGTCCAAGTAAGAGTTCTACCGTGTGATAATTGAGGGCGAGATCTTCGTTAGTTGCTACATGATGAACAGCGGAATGGCATGGTCTGTACAGATGTTAATCCTGGTTGGTAACACATCAAACTGCGACAGACCTGCATAGCCACGCCACGGAATTGATCATAGACTCTGGGTGCCATTTCTTCTTCAGTACTTTTGCGTGCGTCGAACGGGGGATAAGGTGGTGGTATGTGAGTGGCACCTCCCGTTCGCAGATCTCGCACTCCGTCTCCCGTGTGGTGCTCCAGATTGGTGGTGGTGCACACGCGTCCGATATGTATGCCTCTATCGTCTTGAAAAGGAACTGCAATGATTCCTCAGTGTCACTGGCATAGCCGTATGATATCAGGGTGTCGACGAACGCAGAGGAAGTCGTGTCTAAGGCCCGGGAAATGGTGGGGTCGTCGGGGATAGCTGAGCGGGTCTCGTATGTGGCCGTTCGGAGGGCAGGAGGAAGGACTGGCCAGGATTCTTGTGCAAGGTAAGAAGCAAAGTCTTCATCGAGTTCGGTGGGGGTGGAATGGTCCTCTTGTCCATGTCCGGGTCGGGTGAGGAGTCGATGCGCAATACAGTCTTTGAAGATAGAGAACTGAGATGGGGTAGTGTTCATGGTACTATGGTGGGAGTGCGTGAAGGGGACTGAGGATTCTGGAGAGGATATCGTGGCCTCGTCAGGTACACCGTCGACTCGGTCTTGCGACACTTCGGTTCCACTGACAGTGTACCCTTCATTTCTCGGGATGGATGATCCCTGTTGTCACCGTCAGAAAACAAATGTCACTCATTCGCGTGACCCGTACTTTGTCCGAAGCACGGTCCTCTATCGTACACTATCATACATTTGAACGCTCATTGATCATAAGGATTCTTCTGTCATAAAGATGCCTTGCGAATCCACTGCAGAATAGTTTCCCGAAACTCACTGGGCTCCTCAAGCCATGGCGTATGTCCTGTTTTCATCGCCCGCGTGTCCAATTGCACCCAGCCCGTGATTGCATCGAATACAGGCCCATGCCCGGTCGCCACATCCTGCGTGCCATACAAGAATAGCAGTGGCAGTCGCCCCTCGCGCCCTGCTCGCAACAGCCCTGTCTCGTCCTGGGTGCGGGACATGAGCCGCCCGATCGCTTCAATGGGTTGCACAATGGCGTTGCCCAGGCACATCTGGTACAACCCGAACGGGAAGGTGTGGTTAATTCCGGAAGACAAGCTCACGAAAGTCTGTACGGCGGATTGAAAGTCGGGCAGCGAGGCCGGCTTGGACATTCGAGCTATGCTGGCGAGGGCGGCTGGGGACGCAATTTCTTGGGCGATAGGGCCAGTATAAGGAACTGGGGTGATGTATATGATGCCAGAGAGATATTCGGGCGGATGGAAGGACAGGATGTCTGTAATGATGGCGGCTGGATGATTTCCCACTCAGCATTATTCTAGGATATCATGGGAGAAATGACATACCTCCTAAGCTCCTGTTGGAGGTCTAGCATTAGCGTGCTTCGTTCCACAGGGCGATGTGGGGGGAACTTACCAACCAGCCACGAATGGCTTGTCTAACTCGAATGCATGTACGACAGCGTCAAAATCTTCTGCAAAACGTTCCGACTCCCAGCCGGCTCCGTCGCGGGGCTGTCCACTCCTGCCCTGCCCGCGCATATCATATCTCACCTTTCGTGGTAGTCAATTTATTCAGTTTTTCCAAGCCCAATTGCAGTGGCAGCAAGACTGACCAGGTAGGCATTGTGTGTCCACGCGTCGTCAGTGAATATGGCATCAAAGACGATCGACGTGATAAGGAGGCCATGAATGAACACGACAGTGGGTACGCCGGGACCGGGCGCACGTCCTACAGCCTCAGCGTATATGCGGGTGCCGTCAGCAGAGGTGAGTATTTTACTGCACGTGCGATAAAGGTTGATAGCAGGATCAGGTCCTGCACCATTGGTGTTGCAGTGGTTGGTGTCTCGCATGGCAACTTGGCACACGTTCGCTCATCCAGGTTCCCTTTTATAATCGTTTGCCAAGCTAAGCTCTGGGATAATAGATACCATTCAGGCTTACGCCATCATGTGTCTATTTTTTGGGTTTGATTTCCCATTCAGATACAGGATCTTGCGCTGTGCACAGTAGGCTCTATTCATCAGTTGCGAAAATATGAACGATTGACGTGGGGAATCACACGCGGAAAAGTGGCACGCCCTCATTTATTGCTCGCGGAGCACATCCACCCGATCACTGAATGTCTCGTGGAGCTGGAATGCAGTGGGACTGCGCGCCGCCGGTGCGTTTCGGCTTGTATTTCCCCCTTCCATCACCCGCATGTCCAGTCGAGTCCAGCCCGTGATTGTATTGAGAACAAACTCATTCCCATGCCTCATACTTTCTCGCCACCCTCAATCGTACACTGTCATGCATAATCGTTCACAAGGATTCTCTCATGACCGACCACCCGCATCGTTTTTGTAGATTCCTCTTGATATACGGTGCGCATCCACTGCAGAATAGATTCCGGAAACCCAGTAGGGGGTTGTCCATATTAGCAGGCGACGATCTTTCTACTGGTGTGCTTATATTTGATATTTGTTTTGATTCTCTCCCCAGATACGATGGGATCTTCGCTGCACATATAGATAGAACGCACCCAGGCTTGTATTCACAGAAGCCGTGGAAATTACGCCTGGGGTGCCCGATGGTCAGCGGTCATCCAAACCGGATCGGACAGGTCTGTGAATCTTCTCCGTCTTGAATGGCATGGTGTTTGCCGTATATTGGGTACCTCGTATTAACTTTCTGCTTTTCGCTTCATCACCAGACTGCCCACCTTCGATCTTCCTACTATACTACACCACACGTCGCCCGGGGATGTGGCTTAGGCGTCTCGGGCTCCGAATCCTACTGCCGAGAAAACTCTCGCGCACCGTTGAAGGGAAAGTAATACTATCCCATCCGCTGGCTTGTTCCGCAGTCACTCAGACGAGGTTTGTGAGATCGGCACTAAAGAAACAGATGGTGTTCAAACGGGCACGGGAAATCATTGCAAAAGTCCAAGTCACATCAAAACTTTCGATCATCACCAAGTGGTTTTTTAAATGATAATAATATGCAGGTGCCGATATTAGTGTCCTTGCGATCTTGCAAACGGCCGCCCACGACACTTATATAGACGCCTCTTGAAATATCCTACGCGTCCACTGCAATATAGCTTCCCGAAACTCACTGGGCTTATCAAGCCATATAGTATGCCCCGCTTCCATCGTCCGCGTGTCCAGCCGCACCCAGCCCGCAATTGCATTGAGCACAGGCTCGTATTTAGTGACTTCGTCCTTGGTTCCGTATAAGAATAGCAGCGGTAGGCGCCCCTCACGCCCCGCCCGCAGCAGACCCGTCTCATCCTGGATGCGGTTGAGGAGCCTCCAAGTCACTTCGGCGGGTTGCAAGATCGCGTTGCCTAGGCATATCTGGTACAACGGAAATGGGAAGGTGTGGCCAGTTCCGGCGCATATGCTCATGAACATTTGTGCAGCAGATTGGAAATCAGGCACCGAGGTCGGCTTGAATAGTCGAGTTATACAGTCGACGGAGGCTGGGGACCCAATTTCATAAGCGGCAGGGCCGGTATAGGGGATTGCGGCGATGTATATGATTCCAGAGAGATATTCTGGAGGATGGAAGGACAGGACGTCAGTGATGCTGGTAGCTGAATGTTTTCTTATTTTAACATTGTTCTAGGGTGTTGGGTGCAGCGTACCTCCTATGCTCCTTACCATAGATATAGCATCAAAATGCTGCGTTCAACCACAAGACAACGTATGGAACTTACCAGCCAGCCATGAACGGCCTGTCCAGTTCGAAGGCATTCACGATAGCCTCGAAATCTTCGGCGAAGCGCTTCGGTTCCCAGTCGGCTTCACCGCGGCCCGGGGTTTGCCCACTCCTGCCCTGCCCGCGCCCATCATATCTCACCTATTAATTTGATCAGTTTTTCACCCAGTTACAGTGGCAGCGAAACTGACCAAGTGGGCATTGCGTGTCCACACGTCGTCGGCGAATATGGCATCGAAGACGACTGACGTGAGGAATTGGCCGTGAGTGAACACGATAGTGGGTACGCCGGGGCCAGGCGCAAGCCCTACAGCCTCAGCATATATACGAGTACCGTCAGCGGAGGTGAGTAATTTGCTGCCCGTGTAATGGTTAGTGGCGGGGTCGAGTCCTGTCCCATTGATGCTGGGGTTGGTGTTGCAGTCTTCGGTGTCTTGCATGGCCGCTCACACGTTTACTCATCCAAGTTCTTTTTTATCATAGGACGAATCACTCGCCAAGAAAAGCTCTGGGAGAACACACCATTTATGTAATCGTGCGCATCTGTATTTTTATCTGTTTTAGGTTTTGATTTCCCACTTGAGTGAGACAGGACAGTGTTATGGTGTTCCTGGTGCCGATCCACTGCTGAGTACACTCTCGCGCACAATTGGAAGGGAAAGTATATACTCACACCTTGTTAATATCTAGTTTTTTCGCAATTGGGATAGCCTGGGATTGTATAATTAGGTGGTTCAAGTTGCGGAACGAAATGTTGAATATCCGGCGCTCATCCCCCGGAACCGGTGTTTATCGGGCCGAGACGCGACAAATGCCTCCCGGTTCATTGACTCTTGTCATTCCGCCCTCCATAGGCTGAGATGCTCATTAACGTTCCCTAATGCTCATAAGGATTCTTTTACGGCGACCCACAACATTTATATAGATGCCTCCTCATATGCCACGCACCCACTGCAGAATAGTTTCCCGAAATCCACTGGGCTCCTCAAGCCATGGTGCATGTCCCGCTTTCATCGCCCGCGTGTCCAGCCGTGCCCAACCTGCGATTGCATCGAGCGCAGGCTCATGTTTAGTGACCTCATCCTGCGTTCCCATACAAGAACAGCAGCGGTAGTCGCCCCTCGCGCCCTGCTCGCAACAGACCTCTTTCATCCCGAGCGCGAGACATGAGCTGCCCGGTTGCTTCAACAGGCTGTACAATGGCGTTTCCAAGATACATCTGATACAGTGCGAATGAGAAGGCGTGGCCAGTTCCGGAGCATAAGCTTACGAAATTTTGCGCAGCGGATTGGAAGTCAAGCACCGAAGTCGGTTGGGATGGCGGAGGTATACAGGCGAGGGCGGTTGGAGACCCAATTTCATGGGCTGTGGCAATGTAGGGGATTGGGGCAATGTATATGATGCCAGAGAGATATTCGGGCGAATGGAAGGGGAGGATATCAGTGATGCTAGTGGCTGGGTAATTTTTCATTCGGATATTATTCTAGAATGGGAAAAACTAACATACCTCCCAAACTCCTGTTATAGGTCCAGCATTGGCGCGCTTCGCCCTAAAAAACAATGTAGGGAACTCACCAACCAGCCACGGACGGCCTGTCCAGTCTGAATGCATTCATGACAGCCTCGAAATCCTCCGCGAAGCGCTTGGATTCCCAGCCGGCCTCATCACGGGGCTGTCCACTTCTGCCCTGCCCGCGCACATCATATCTCACCTGACAATCTAATCAGTTTCCCTCCAGCTGCGGTGGCAGCGAGATTGACCAAGTAGGAATTACGTGCCCACATGTCGTCAGAAAATATGGTATCGAAGACAGTCGGTGATACGAGCAGACCGTGAATAAATACAATAGTGGGTACGCCAGAGCCGGGGGCACGCCCTGCAGCCTCAGCGTATATATGGGTACCGTCAGCGGAAGTGAGCAATTGATTGCCCGTGTAATGAAGGTTGGTGGCGGGAGCAGGCTCCGTACCATTGATGTTGAGATTGGTGGTGTGTTGCGTGGAATTACAGTGGTAGTTGAAAACATTTAATTATTTAGGCTCCTTTTATCCCGGAGCAAATTGCTCGCCGGGAGAAGTTCTGGAGGGGGGCGATACTCCGAGTGCGTGGGTGAATGCACATGTACGCCCGGTGTGTTATTGACTTTCCACAGTACTTCGGGCTTCCAATTTCCGCTGTGCCAAAGAACCTCGATCTCGACAGCGGCGCTTTGGCGTGACCATGTGCTAGATGAAATTCATGGTATATCAAAGCTATATAAAAAAGCGGCTGTGGACTCACGATGTGCCAAACCGCACGTCGATCGCGAGCTGTTATCGGGAACTTCGCTCCCCCGCTGTCACGTGTTTCAAATATGAAGATCATGATGCTTGGAAGGAGTCATGGCACTTTGAGAAGCCTTAAACTGGCCAATATTAGACACCACGCCAGCTCATTGCAGGGCGGCTCCGACGTGCCGACCTCGGCATATCCGAGCTTGGACTCTTTGTCGGCAAAAAAAGAAAATCAAGAGTGCAGGGTGTATGCCAAATTGATAGATTGAGTGAGAAGGAAAAGTGGAGTGGGGATTCTGTAAGAACAAAATGAGACACCTTGCCAAATTTCAATGTAGGCCGACTCCACGTAAAGTTAGATCGCTCATTTTTACATTTTAAACTCCGCTGAAGCGGAGTGGGTTTGTCGGGCAGCCCACATTGCTTGGCTAGGGCATGGGTTATAAACAATTGTTTCATTATTTTGGGGGACTTGTGAGGACCCCCGAAAATACCCTATAATGCCTGATCCTTATCCGGATAGAAATTGGGCAAATTTTGGAGGAGCCCCTCAGGAGTGTCCGGATAAAAATTGGATGAATCTTGCAAAAATGTCTGAGGAAATTTCCGGATAAGAATGACCCTCTGAGAGACATGCCTGAGTATGGTTCGGATAGAAATTGACTAAAATTTAGCCCAGCTAGAACCAACCCAGGGTATGTAGTGAAATCTTCATTGATCATCGATCATCCTCACTCATGCTATTCCGCCGCAAAAAGTCATCCCCGATTTCCCAAGTCACATGAGAGGTATTTCAAGCCATCTAGGCCGCGCAGCGCACCGAAAAGCGGGAAAATTTAAGCATGTACGATTTTTTGGGGGCCTCATGGTAGGTCCGGATAAAAATTGTCCTTTTGGGAGGCCTAGTTCAAAATCCGGATGAAAATTGCTCAAAATCATCCGGATAAAAATCGCAAATTTTGGCTGTTTTAGGATCAGGCATCAAACAGGATTTTCGGGGGTCCTGACTTGTGGGATGTTGATTATTTGACATTCCTCGATGATCGAGGCCGAGCACACTGCATCACTTCCGTTGACCATTAAATCTCGGGAGCGAGTATATTAATCAAGAGGATAAAAGGTGGCTCATCAAACCTATCCAAATTTATAGACCCAAACCGCCCGGAATCCAAGCAAGAGTATGATACTCGGCGAGTGAGGTCCGACCCCGAGTCGTTAGTTGCCACATGGTGAACAGCGGAATGGCCGACGAAGATATTGATCCTACTAGTGCGTAACGCATCAAATTGCACATACCTGCGTAGCCATGCCATATAATTGGCCATAGTGTCAATGGGCGCGGGGATAACCAAGCGGGGAAGAAGGGTTGGCTAGGATTCTTGTGCAGGGTAGGAAGTATAATTGTAATCGAGTTCGGTGGAGGTAGAACTGTCCCCCCGCCCGTATCCAGGTTGGGCGAGAAATCGATGCGCGATACAATCTTTGAAGATGATAGGCTGGGCTGGGATGATATTCGGCCTCGTGTAAATGATCAGGTGCGCAGCTAACTCAGTTTTGCAACATTTCGGTTCCGCTGGATGGTTTGATGCTTAGTGCAATGCGCCATCCTTCGCACCGATGCGCTTGTTCATATGTCTCGGGGTGAACAATTCCTGGAACCAGGGTTTGTCAGGCTAAAATGTAAAACAAATGTCACTCATTCCCCATGAGCCGTATCTTCCCAGCCGTTAGGTTCTATCATAGACTATCATATACATAACACTCATACGCTCATTGACCGTTCCTAAGGATTCTCTTGTGGCCACTCACAACGTTTATGCAGACACTTCATTAACGCTACGCACCCACTGCAGAATAGTTTCCCGGAACCCACTGGGTTCCTCAAGCCATGGCGCATGTCCCGCTTTCATCGCCCGCGTGTCCAGCCGCACCCAACCTGCGATTGCATCGAGTACAGGTTCATGTTTAGTGGCCTCGTCCTGCGTTCCATACAGGAAAAGCAGCGGCAGGCGCCCCTCACGTCCAGCTCGCAACAGCCCTGTCTCATCCTGAGTGCGGGACATGATCCGCTCCGTCGTTTCAACTGGTTGCACCATGGCGTTGCCCAGACACATTCGGTAAAGCGCGAACGAGAAGGCGTGGCCAGTTCCGGAGCACATGCTCACGAAACTCTGCGCAGCGGATTGGAAGGCGGGCACCGAGGTCGGCTGGAACAGTCGAGGCACACAGGCCACGACGGCCGGGGACGCAATTTTGTAGACGATAGCAACATAGGGGATTGGGGCG
>JADNYI010000430.1:0-27277 GCA_015501065.1 Infundibulicybe gibba | reverse complement strand
AGTGGGTATCCGGAGATGATGGTAGCGAAGTCATCTGGAAAACTACACCAGGAAACGACCTAGTGTTCCACCAAGTCCAAAGGGAGTCGCCTGAATTAATGCAAGAAATCAATGACCAGGCCGAGGATGCCACTGTCTACTATGCGATGGCCAACGTAAGCTCTCCGAGCTGCGCCTGGGCTATCTCATCTTATTTTATTTCCTTAGAGCTCCGATGTGACCTGGCAAACGGGCAACGCCGCTTTCATCAGAAACCAATTCACCAGCAATCTCACCACCGGAGGGAAACTTCGACACCCAGGGGCCGAACTTCAGGGCCATCAACAGTAGGCTTTCCTAAGAGTTTATCAATACCATGTGACCCGACTTTACAGAGATTGGCCCGGATTTGCCCTCTCAGCGGATTTCGGGAATATATCAGCGATTTCAACTCCTGTGGTATGGGCTCTCGGCGTGGTTCGCGATCCAGCGATTCATTATGGCTTTGGCGACGGCAGTACGCAACAGCGTAGCTCGTTTTTTTGGACCCAGTACAATACTATTGGAGATGCGGTACGTTCCTAACTTGATCGAAAATTACTACGAGGCCTCACTTCCTTGTAGATCGGCGCATTCGTCAAGGACTTCCCGAATGCGCTCCAGCGGGCAGTTGAATTGGACCAGAAAATTACGTCTGATGCACTCTCGATCTCACAGGACTATGCCGACCTCGTTTCGTTGTCGGTCCGACAAACAGTGGGTAGTATCGACATTACTACCTCCCGAGGGCTCAGTGGTCAGTGGAACACCTCGGATCATGATTTCATGAAATCTGTTGGCGACACTCTCGGTATTTAATTCTGGTTTTATCTTCTAATATATTATTAGGAGAGCCAATCCCACGGAATTCATGTTCGCGGCCTTCCCCGCCTTCTTGTACTTGAATGCGTCTTGGGCTGGCTTCTTGCTAAGGCCAGGTCTGCACCAACAATCCATTGCTATTCCAACGAGTGCATATGCGATTCCGGATTTAGGTATTTTGCAAATCTTGTTGCGTGCCTACTCGGCTCTAAGGATCTGGTAGGTTCATTATATCCAAGCCCTCTCGGGAATAACTCGATCGCAAGCACAGAGGCCCTGGCAATCGAAAGTCCGTATTATTCCCATCCGTATACAACGAATATTTATCTTCGTGATAGGCTCTGGGAATATGATCATCATGGCTTTAGCACACGCAAAAGCATCAGGAGATGGGTCCTTGATAAGTCGCTACGTGGGTCACACCAGAGTGGAAAAAGAATGAATACTGAGGCTCATTTTCAAGTACACCCTTCTGAAGAGTTGGGCCGATTACCTGGCAGCCAACGCTCTCAATCAACAATGTTGTACGTTCCTCCTCTCCCGGACAAACAACGAGCTGAACTCAGATTCTAGTATCACCTCGGATGGGCAAAACAATCCCAACCTTGCAATTAAAGGGATTATTGGAATTCGTGCGATGGGTGAAATCAGTCAGATACTCGGCGAGCTGATGACGCGTCGCGATTCAAGGTGATCCGACCCCGCCCCTTGAAACTTGGGCTAATCTCTATTGCAAAGGACCAAGCATCCGCGATGTTGCAAGGCTGGGAAAACCGGACGATTCTATCAAGTCACATCACCTCCACTTATGGCAAGTCGACGTCCTGGGGTTGATCTATAATCTGTTCTCAGATCGCCTGCTTAAATTAGATTTCATCACCCAGGAAGTAAGAGGAACAACAATTATTCATCTTTAGCACCCTCTTATCATGTGTAGATTTACAACAACCAGACAAACTTCTATTCGAAGCAGATACCTACAGGTAAGAGAGAGATGCTGGTAGCACACTATATGAAGTAACAGATCCACGCGTGCAGCTGGTAATTATGGAATTGCATATGATAGCAATGTTCCCGACCAAGTAAAATCGCGTAAGTGCAAGTTGCAGTTGAATAAGATCGTATTTTGACATAGCTGGTGCGCCACCAGACTGGACGATGCTGGCCGCAGCAACGACGACAGACAACAGCACTCGAGATAAACTTGTGTCCATGATACGTTCGAGGGCCTGGCTCAATGATCGCCCGGAACAATTCCCCACCGACTATAGTGCGGCGTCAGGCCAGGTTACAGGCATGGGTGGACGGTCCAGGTACGCATCCCAGCATGATCCCAGAGTCAGATCCTAATCGTGATATCGCAGTCCTGCCCAAGGAGCAATGTTCGCATTTTTAGCACTGAAGTGGGTGTCGATGAATTGATATAGCACCTGGCTTACATCTAGTCACAGCTTACCCGAACGAAGTATTCCAGTGCCCGATTCTGGTGGCGACGATGAAGGCAGCAGAGGCAGCAATTCAAAGCCTAATGTCAGGACCATCGTTGGGGCCACGATAGGCGCTGTTGCCGCGATTGGCCTAGCCGGGTCATGCTTTTTGTTATGGAAGCGCCACCAGAAGTGCGAAGCGCCGACGCCGGCTTCCAGCTTGTATTCATCCTCCCCCTATCCAGATGTCTCTGGCTCTGGAGACACTTATAACCGATACCCGTGGGATAAAGACTACATAAATTCATGGCGTTCTGCGCTCGCGCCAAGTGATTCGCGCACTTCTGGTGCCCTGCGGAGGCAGCTAGAATCCCAACTACTTCAACATTCCCGCTCACGTAGTACATCAACTCCTTCTGAACCCTTTGAAACCAATGAACCATCCACACCCGAATTTCCGCTCGATGGTGGGTCTGCGTCGCGTGGTTCCGGAATGCGGACACCCCCATCCCCACCATTGAACCCGACGGCCCCGTCTAGTGCAATTGCCTCAACAATGCCTCTGCCCAACTCTGTTCCATCCCAGATTGATCTAACACGTTGGCTGAGGCGTGAAATGAAGACCCAACTCCGGGAGACGACATAAATACGAATGAGGCTCCGCGATATAACTAGAGCGGCCGCTGCCCAGTTTCGATTTTTTACTAGGTTGTTTCTTACTCATCCTTTTATCCTCATCTGCACAAACGATATAATATATAATGTACATTTTCAGCATCGCAATCACAAATGGTAAACCGAGGCCGAATAAGATGTGAGTACATCCGAGTGAGTCGGTGGTATTACGATCAAAAGGTCAGAAACCGCATGCGGTGGAGACGGGGGACCGCTCGCAAGCCTGGGGTGCCGGCGCAGGATTGCGTGAATCTTACTAGCATGCAGTCTGCTGGAGCGCCGCGGCGCGCTGTAGCTAAACACAAAGACTTGCCATTTGACGCGGCATGCGATCGACGTCTAGCCACTCACCTGTGGGTATTTACGTCACGTAAAAGGATGTCTGGTTGTTATAAACCTATATACTGTTGAGTTACAAGCTTCACTTACTGTATTGACTTAGTATAATTTCCGCTTCATCATTACGTAATCACGTCCAGTTTAACCTTCGTGGAATTTCTCTCACGTCTCAGTGTCTAATTCATTCACTGAGACTGTGAGTACATCATATAACCATCATAGATACCTTACTGATTTCCGTAGTTACTCTATTGTCAGGTACTACTACAATATCAGTGTCTAATTCATTCACTGAGACTTTACTCTATTGTCAGGTTTCGTTCCGTTCGTTTCTTCCACTGCCAACAGGTTATGGGCCCTGGGCAACCTACAATGTCTTCGCAGTCAATCAAAGTCCAATATCTTCTAAAACTCAAAGACGATGGGTCGAATTGGGTTACCTACAAGGACAGAACAATAAATACAATTGTTCATAAAGGACTTCATCGACATTTGTACGGAATTGCGCAAAAGCCAGGAGAGCTTGTCGAAACAGACGGAAAATGGAGCATCAAAGCTGAAGAGGCACCTCGCAAGGAAAGCCGCTCGACAAAGCAGCTCTTGAAGAATTCGAGAAGAAATTTGACGATTATGTGCAAAAGGAGGCATCAGTCCGCGAAGTAATCTACGAAACGATCAGCAAAACTGTCTTTCTTCAGGTTAGAGGCGAAAAGACTGCCGCAGAACTCTGGCGCAAACTCGTTAGCCTTTTCGAGAATAAAGGAGACCTTGTGAAGGTGGACATACTCACGCGACTTCACAACATGCAATGTGCCGAATCTGCAGATGTTCGGAAACACATTACGGAGATGCTCGAAACCCGCGATGAGCTTGCAGGGATGGGAACCTTGCTTGACGAAAACTCATTCAACGCTACCATTCGAAGATCTCTCCCTCCATCCTACCGTTCACTCCTACAAACATTAAGCACCACGACTCTCATTTCCGGGAAACCGCTCGGGACCAGCCAACTCGTCCAAACCATCTTCGAGGAAGCCGATTCGCAAATGGTCCATAATCGAGTCGAGAAAAGTGTTGAGAGTGCCAACAGTGCGTCGTCAGCATCTGGAAAGAAGAAGGGGAAGTCGAAGGCGAAAAACGATAAGAAATGCTCGAATTGCAGTCGTTCGGGACATGTCATCGAAGATTGCTATAAGAAAGGGGGAGGAAAGGAAGGTCAATCACCTTGGGACAAGAAGAAGAAGGAAGACAAAACCGCGAGCGCAAATGCAGCACCAAGGAAGATAATGATGAGGAAGAAGACAATGTTGCTCTCGTCGTCACCTCCGACTTCCACAATGAAGCATCTGCCCTATCCTTCTCCTCAGATCCCCATGGCGTGCTCATAGATTGCGGAGCAAGTCGCCACTTCTCGCCCAGTCGTGAAGCATTCACCAATTTCGTCGAAATAGAGCCAGAGCCAATTCGAGCCGCCGACGGCCGAATCTTCTATGCAACTGGTCGAGGTGACATCAAAGTCCTATTTCCAATGGGAAAGAACAATAAGACTACCACCGTTACCCTTCAAGCGTCTATTACTCACCCAAAATGGCATTCACTCTCATTTCCGTCAGCCAGATGGATCGAAAAGGGTTTTCAGTCTTGTTCCTCAAAGGAATATGTACAATCTCCAAGCCTGGATCTCCAGCTCGCGTTATTGGTCGAATCCCTGAGACCAATGGTCTATATCGTGTATCCCTCGCATGCAAAACCCCTCTCGAAGCGTCCACAGCATCTAAAATCATGACAATTAATGATCTACATCGAAAAATGGGTCATATCAATCATGAAGACTTACGTCGTATGGTCAAAGATGAAATAGTTACCGGAATCGAGCTTGATCTCGAATCTAAGCCCGATTTTTGCCCAACATGCGTCCAAGCAAAGGCAACCCGCAAACCGTTCCCTAAAATCAGCACAAGCGAACGTGCCCAGGCTTACGGTGATAAAATCGTCTCCGACGTGTGGGGTCCTGCTCAAACACGTCCCTTGGCGGCCGGAAATACTATTTATGCTTCCAGGATCAGTTTTCGCACGAGGAAAGAATTTATTTCCTTACGAAAAAGTCTGAATGCTTCGAAATCTATAAGAAATACGAGGCATGGGTCAGGATGCAACGCGATGGGAAAATAAAGATCTTGGCACTGACCGAGGGGGAGAATTCATGTCGGATGAATTTACGGAGCACTGGAGAAGGCAGGGACCGTCCGGCACCTAACTGTGCACGACAGCCCTCAATCAAATGGCAAAAGTGAGAGAGCAAACCGAACCACCTTGATGGCGTTCGGCCATGCTCATCTCGTCCGGATTGCCCCAATTCCTATGGGCCGAAGCCGCGCGTCACCTCGTTTGGCTGAGAAATCGAGCCCCAACTCGAGCGCTAGCGAAAAACGCGACCCCTCTCGAAATCGCGACTGGGGAAAAGCCTGACCTAAGCGATGTTAAGGAATGGGGATGTAAGGCATGGGTCAAACGCACCGAATCCGGAAAACTCGAGCCGAAAACCGTCGAAGGCCGTTTTGTTGGTTTTGATGAAGAATCAAAAGGATATCGGATCTACTGGGACAAAAGGCGATCAGTAACGATTGAGAGGGATGTTACTTCAATAAAAACGATTCCCCAACCTCAGAAACCGTCCTGATCGAGGGGGAGAACATGTCCAGCTCCTCCAGCCCCCCAGCCAAAACATCGAAAATCCAACCGACGAATTAGCGAACGCGAATAGGCACGTTTTGAAGCCCTCGCAGTCGTCTCTCGAACGGTCCGACAATCAGCCAAATCGGCCGGAAAATGAGCAAGATACGGACGAACCTTCGTCGAGCCCAAAATCTTCCCCCACCAACTCTCCACCAATTTCCCCCCACAAGAAAGCCCCTCGAAGCGACGGCCTAATCGAGCCCGAACCGAATACCGGTCGCGGTTTTCGTCCTAGGAAACCCCCAGGCCAATACAAGCACCTCAATGATGGGACCATTCCCCCATCTGAGCATAGAACTGCAGCAGTCTTCGAAGGAGCTGATTCCCTGGATCACTGTGGGGATATATCTATTGAAGATGAGGAATTAGAAGCCCATATAGCAGAGAATACTCACCTTTTTGCAATGGCCACTGGTGGTGAACCTCAAACCCTCGAAGAAGCGCTCAATGGTGACGAATCTGATGCTTGGTCAGCGGCTATCAAAGCTGAACTTGATCAAATCGAAAAACTCGAGACCTGGGAGATCGTCGAGCAACCTGATGATGCCAATGTTATAGGATGTCGCTACGTTTTCAAGCATAAACGCGACCAAAACGGGAATATCGTTAAGTACAAGGCTCGTCTCGTGGCAAAAGGCTACTCACAGGTGTATGGAGTCGATTATTTCGACACTCGCGTTTGGATTGTTCGTTGGGAGACTCTTCGCAACCTCCTAAGCGCTGCCGCCGCGAAATCTGCTGTCATTCACCAAGCCGACGTCAAGAACGCTTACTTAAACTCTCTTGTCAAGAGAAAATTCTCGTCCACCTACCCCCTGGCTACCTGCTCTTTCGTAAATTACCTCGTAATAAAAGATGGAAGCGCCCAGTTTGCCGACTCAAAAAGGGACTCTATGGCACCAAACAAGCAGGCCGCGGATGGTACTTGAAGCTCAAGGAAGTTTTCGAAGCACTAGGTTATAAAGTCTCGCACTCTGACTTAGCTGTTTTCTACAAATTCTCTGGGAGTGATTACACCATCGTCGCCGCAGCCACCGACGATTTTACCATCATCGGGAACTCTCTCGCATCCGTCGAACTTATCAAGAAGCAGCTCAATGAGCACTTCGAGCTCGTGGATCTCGGTGAGATTAACTGGCTTCTAGGTGTTCATATCACTCGCGATCTTGATCGCAATACCATATCCCTTGGACAGCAACAATATATCCAGGATATTATCAAACGGACCGGACTTGCTGATGCTCGCCCAGCCACCACACCCATGGAACCTGGAGCTGATTTCACCCCAGGTATGCCCTCCGTTTCCTCGACGAAACTCACACCTGCCGAAAAATCAAAATATCGGGAGGCAATTGGCTCACTCCTATATTGCGCCACTGTAACTCGCCCCGACATCTCGTTTGCCGTCTCGAGTCTCGCGCGATTCATGGAAGAACCACTCACCACTCACTGGAATGCCGTAAAACGCATTTTCCGGTACCTCATTCATTCCTCTGAATTTCGATTAGTCCTCGGAGGCACGGATACCTCATTTATAGGGTATTCCGATGCCGACTGGGCATCACAGCTTCATCGCCACTCAATATCTGGCTTCGCACTTTTTACAGGTGCTGGCGTTGTTTCGTGGAGTTCGAAGAAGCAACCCATAGTTACTCTTTCGAGTACTGAAGCTGAGTACGTCGCGCTCACTCATTCACTCAAGGACGTTCTCTGGCATCGGAAATTCCATTCAGAATTTCACTTCCTCTTCTCTCCCTCCGATTCCGCAACCATTCTCTTTTGCGACAATCAAGGAGCCATCTCCCTTTCCAAGGAAGCTGCCTACCACATGCGAACAAAGCATATCGACACTCGTTTTCACTTTGTTCGTGAATATATCCAAAGCAAAACTCTCGAAATCCCTTATTGCCCCACGGACGACATGATCGCCGACATATTTACCAAGTCACTCTCTCGATTCAAATTTGATCGTTTCTGTTTTATGCTTGGCCTCGAATATCCGCGTTCCGCTTGAGGGGGAGTGTTGAGTTACAAGCCTCACTTACATTATGGACTTAGTATAATTCTCCGCTTTATCATTACGTAATCACGTCCAGTTTTACCTTCGTAGATTTTCTCTCACGTCTCTCAGTGTCTAATATATCCACTGAGACTTACTTTATTGTCAGATCTCGTTCTGTTCATTTCTTTCACTGCCAATATGCAGATCATTTGGAAAATCCCAAATAGTCTGCAACCACTATTGGCACTGGGAATAGTGCATGTAGATCATTTGGACAATCCCAAATGGTCTGCAACCACTATTGGAAATGGGAATAGTGTATTTGGACCATTCCAAATGGTCCACAAACACTATTGGCAATCATTGGCACTGGGAATAGTGCATGTGGATCATTTGGACAATCCCAAATGGTCCGCAACCACTATTGGCAATGGGAATAGTGCATGCGGATCATTTGGACAATCCCAAATGGTCCGCAACCACTATTGGCAATGGGAATAGTGCATGCGGATCACTTGGACAATCCCAAATGGTCCGCAACCACTATTGGCAATGGGAATAGTGCATGCGGATCATTTGGACAATCCCAAATGGTCCGCAACCACTATTGGCAATGGGAATAGTGCATGCGGATCATTTGGACAATCCCAAATGGTCCGCAAACACTATTGGCAATGGGAATAGTGCATGCGGATCATTTGGACAATCCCAAATGGTCCGCAACCACTATTGGCAATGGGAATAGTGCATGCGGATCATTTGGACAATCCCAAATGGTCCACAACCACTATTGGTAATGGGAATAGTGCATGTAGATCATTTAGACAATTCCAAATGGTCCATAATCACCATTGGCACTGGGAATAGTGTAAGGCTCAGCACGAGCACGGGTTACCTGCAGGTACCTGCGGGTAGACCCGTGGGAATACTTGCAAGTATTGGCCTAAACAGGTACTTGTACTCATGGATCTATTTACTTGCAGATCCGAGTCAAGCATTTGGACATTGCAGGTACCTGTGACAGGTACTTGTGACTCACACTGGACCCTCAAGGACCCTTAAAGTATAGTTCCCACAGTACATACAGGCTCAAATTCCATTTTAAACCAACAAAATCCTTGTAAATACCCATAAGTACTTGTGAAATACCTGTCCCTGATGACTAATTGCTGACAAATGACCTGTGACCTGTGGGTAATCATGAGTAATCCATGAGTAATCAGGATCTGTGACAAGTACTTACTGAGTTGTAAGTACTTGCTAAAAAATACCCATGAGTACAAGTACTTGCTGACTAAGCTACCCGCAGATCTGGGTAGTGACCTTGTGTGACCAAATACCCATGAGTACGGATCCGGATCACCCACGGATCTACCCATGCTGAGCCTTAGAATAGTGCATGCAGATCATTTGGACAATCCCAAATGGTCCGCAACTACTATTGGCAATGGAAATAGTGCATGCGGATCATTTGGACAATCCCAAATGGTCCACAAACACTATTGGCAATGGAAATAGTGCATGCGGATCATTTGGACAATCCCAAATGGTCCACAAACACTATTGGCAATGGAAATAGTGCATGCGGATCATTTGAACAATCCCAAATGGTCTGCAACCACTATTGGAAATGGGAATAGTGTATGTGGATCATTTGGACCGTTCCAAATGGTCCACAAACACTATTGGCAATCATTGGCACTGGGAATAGTGCATGTGGATCATTTGGACAATCCCAAATGGTCCGCAACCACTATTGGCAATGGGAATAGTGCATGCGGATCATTTGGACAATCCCAAATGGTCCGCAACTACTATTGGCAATGGGAATAGTGCATGCGGATCATTTGGACAATCCCAAATGGTCCGCAACCACTATTGGCAATGGGAATAGTGCATGCGGTGATAAGCATGGTTTAGGTTTAGCATCGGTTCGCATTCATTTCATATCTATTTCACATATATACAGACATTCATAGCTAATCTACTTACTTACCTTCGCATCGCGCGACTAATGCGCGACCACCGTTCGCTTCGTACGCGTGGAGATCGCGCTTTCAATGCGATTCAGATCGCATTCTTACCTTAGTGATCGCATAGTTTCTCATTATCGGACAGATTATCTTACATTACATACATACTACCTCATGCCCGCGTAGCTCCGATTTATATAGAGTCGCACATAGCATGCATAATAAAACTTCCCCTTCGCATTAGAGCTCTCGAGTCTCGCGTTCATTCCCTTAGCTTGCGAAGATCTCCACATTCTTTGGAGATTCTGGCCTTCACTGCACTAAAGACACCCACTCGCAAACTGCGAAGCACTTGGTTTGTTGGTTTGCCCCACAGGCCGCAGTGTCCTATCATCAAGATGATGTGACACTGCGGCCAGGTGGCAAAACCAAACCTAACCTGTGTGTTTCGCAGTTTGTGAGTGGGTGTCTGTTTAGCAAGAGATGCCTAGCCCAAGAGTCATGACTTTCAATGCGAGGGCACAGCCCTATAGAAGAGAATGGACGTGCCAATGCGCGACTGAGATGCGAGCCAAAAGCTTGTTATTCTAGGTGTCTACTGAGGTCTCTATATATCGGAGCTAAACGGCCATGAGGTATAGTAGAATGTAGGTAATACTATGTAATGTAGCTGCGGACCGATGAGGAACAATGCGAGAGACATGCGGAAGATACGGCCAGAACCGGAATCGAAGCGCGATCTCGACGCGTTCGGAGCGGAATGGGTGCGATCAGTACTGTAAGAGTGCGCCCAATGCGCCCAATATCAGTAGAGATGTGAGCTGCGAACCCCTAAACGATAAGCTTGCTTATCAGCGGATCATTTGGACAATCCCAAATGGTCCACAACCACTATTGGTAATGGGAATAGTGCATGTAGATCATTTAGACAATTCCAAATGGTCCGTAATCACCATTGGCACTGGGAATAGTGCATGCAGATCATTTGGACAATCCCAAATGGTCCGCAACTACTATTGGCAATGGGAATAGTGCATGCGGATCATTTGGACAATCCCAAATGGTCCGCAACCACTATTGGCAATGGGAATAGTGCATGCGGATCATTTAGACAATCCCAAATGGTCCACAAACACTATTGGCAATCATTGGCACTGGGAATAGTGCACATGGATCATTTTGACAATCCCAAATGGTCCACAACCACTGTTAGCAATGGGAATAGTGCATGTGGATCATTTGGACAATTCCAAATAGTCTGCAATCACTATTGGCACTGGGAATAGTGCATGCGGATCATTTGGACAATTCCAAATGGTCTGCAACAGTGGGAATAGTGCACACAGATGATTTAGATAATTCCAAATGGTCCGCAACCACCATTGGCACTGGGAATAGTGCATGTGGATCATTTGGACCATTCCAAATGGTCCACAAACACTATTGGCAATCATTGGCACTGGGAATAGTGCACATGGATCATTTTGACAATCCCAAATGGTCCGCAACCACTGTTAGCAATGGAAATAGTGCATGCGGATCATTTAGACAATTCCAAATGGTCCACAACCACTATTGGCAATGGAAATAGTGCACACAGATCATTTGGACAATTCCAAATGGTTCACAACCACTATTGAATCCCAAATGGTCCGCAACCACTATTGGCAATGGAAATAGTGCATGTGGATCATTTGGACAATTGCAGATGGTCCACAAACACTATTGGCAATCATTGGCACTGGGAATAGTGCATGCGGATCATTTGGACAATCCCAAATGGTCCACAAACACTATTGGCAATTATTGGCACTGGGAATAGTGCATGCAGATCATTTGGACAATCCAAATGGTCCACAAACACTATTGGCAATGGGAATAGTGCATGCAGATCATTTAGACAATTCCAAATAGTGCGCACAGATCATTTAGACAATTCCAAATGGTCCATAATCACCATTGGCACTGGGAATAGTGCATGCGGATCATTTGGACAATCCCAAATGGTCCGCAACCACTATTGGCAATGGAAATAGTGCATGCAGATCACTTGGGCAATCCCAAATGGTCCGCAAACACTATTGGCAATGGAAATAGTGCATGCAGATCATTTGGACAATCCCAAATGGTCCGCAACCACTATTGGCAATGGAAATAGTGCACATGGATCATTTAGACAATTCCAAATCATCCGCAAACACTACTGGCAATGGAAATAGTGCATGCGGATCATTTGGACAATCCCAAATGGTCCGCAACCACTATTGGCAATGGAAATAGTGCATGTGGATCATTTAGACAATTCAAAATGGTCCACAAACACTATTGGCACTGGGAATAGTGCATGCGGATCATTTAGACAATTCCAAATGGTCCGCAAACACTATTGGCACTAGGAATAGTGCATATGGATCATTTGGACAATCCCAAATGGTCCGCAACCACTATTGGCAATGGAAATAGTGCATGCGGATCATTTAGACAATCCCAAATGGTCCGCAACCACTATTGGCAATGGAAATAGTGCACATGGATCATTTGGACAATCCTAAATGGTCCGCAAACACTATTGGCAATGGAGATAGTGCATGTGGATCATTTGGACAATCCCAAATGATTTGCGACAATAGTGGCACTATTGGCAATGGGAATGGTGCACAAAGATCATTTAGACATTTCCTGATGTACTCACAAGGAAGTTAACTCACACATTGCACTGAGGCCTAGTTAAGGCTCAGCATGAGTATGAGTATCCTGCAAGTACTTGTGAGTTGACCTGTGGGAATACTCGCGAGTTCAAGTACTTGTTTTGCCAAAAACTCGCAGGTCCAAATACTCGCGGATCCGAGTCGAGCATCCTGACCTTGCAAGTACTTGTGGCAAGTACTTGCTGACTCGTTTAGACCCTTACAGGGTCTTTCCCACGACACATATACACTCAAATTTCATTTTAAACCAACAAAATCCCTACAAGTACTTGTAAAATACCCATAAAATACTTGTTTCTTGCTGACAAATGACCCGTGACCCACGAGTACCTGTGAGTAGTGACAAGTATTTGTGACTCGTCACAAGTACCCATATGACTCGCAAGTACTTGTAAAAACTACTCGCGAGTTCAAGTACTTGTGGACTGAACTACTTGCGGATCCGAGTCGGGCCCTGGACCAAACAACTACTCGCGAGTGCGGATCTGGATCTACCCACGGATCAATCCGTGCTATGCCTTAGGCCTAGTAGTAGAGTTGGACTATATATTATTTCTACCAGTAACTAGTAATCAGTGACACCCAACATTCTCCTAATGATAATGCGATTCCAGATTGAGATAAAAACTTTGGTGTATAGAATAGCCCGTTCCTGCGACATGTAACTAACAGATTTATGAATCCATGAAATACCTCCATTGCCACATTCTCCTGCACTCGAATTGATTGAGGCCAGTGGAGGATTAACGTCTGAGTAGGTTCGGAGGAAGCATGCAGGCGCACATTTCGTATGGCCCTTGGCGTGAAAGTCGTCAATCAGAAATTGTGTATCTGCGAAGAACTCAGCCTCCCTTGTCATGCAATATGGACCTAAAGCACAAGCAAAATCGTAAATGACGCGTTTGGGCGGTTTCGGCCAATGCGTCCAGATCGCCGAAAACACATCATTACGGCCCTCCCCTTTCGGAATGCAGTGAAAACCATAACAAATGCTATGTGTACACCATGCACACATGATACCACCCGTTAACCGCTGTTCTCCATATTGGGCATAGTATTTTGAACATTTTGCCCCTCGATTGCCTGCCTCGTAACTCGTGTCATGCTTCAGCTTCGGATAAACTGGACGGCGCCGGATTTGCGGCATGCTATAACAACTTCCTGTCTGAGACAGGGCTGTCAGTCTTGACGAAAGGAGACGTCTCAGACTCACCATTTCCCAGTTTGTGAACTCTATAGGCTCCTCCAAGTCCTGTCTCGAACCGTTGGCCAGGGGACCATGCCGGAGTTGATCCAAGGTATTTCGGCCGCGTTGGTGAATCCACTTGCAGACACCTAACAAATTCTGCGGGTAGCAACGTCCTTTCCCCTCTTCATACTTCAATACATTGTATAACACCGGGATGCCCACCAGACGAGATGCATTCGTGATTGTTGGGTTTTGGACGAATTTTTCCAATTCATCTAGAGCTGGTCGCGTGGCAGTCTGGATGACTGATTCTTCAGCTGAGATCTGAGAGAATGGAGTGTTCATGAACGGAAATCATGGGACAACCGAAGGGCTCTTACTTGAAAGAATAATTTAACATATACAGATTGCGCCTCAACGCCTGATGATATCGCTCCGATGCCGAATGAAGTATTAAAAAGTTCACCAAGGTCATGATTGACATCGCTAAGTTGAGCGTATGTTTGGGGAATCAAGTCGATGCGTTCGCAAATTTCAGCCCCCGCTTTGGCTACTGCTTTTGCTGATCCTCCTGTGCCCGCGGACGGATTCCTGATATTCTCATCGTCAGTATCATCACCAGAGTCGCCCTCAATCGCTGCTGGCGGCGGCCTTGTTTGAGGTGGTACCCATAAAGACGGCCCCATAATTATTCTTCGCACGGAACGGCGTAGTTTCTTGTTGATCAACATGGCTTGGTTTTGAACGTATTGTGAGTTATGGTGCGGAGATTTATTATCCACCGTCGTAGGGGGACGTAAGGACGGAAGTAGACGTTTTTTGCTGAAGGAAAGAGTAACGCCATCCCAAATGGTATCTTCAGGCGTCGGTCCGCATTCCGGGCACTCCATATCCCCCACAAGCCATTGCAAACGGCTGTATGCAAACCACGCTGCTCTGAATACAGAATCCGGAATAAATTTCTTAGGTGATGCGTGCCTTTGGTAACGCCGGGAGACGACGCCCGCCCAAGCAACGAAGGGAGTTTCCGATGACGTATAACTTGCTGTGTAGTCATCGAGAAGGTCATGCGTGATGAGGATTCGGTTGTTAAAATTGAATAGCCCCAGTTCCCGTAGATCGCCGCCGATGAATTGACGGTGCCGGCTCGAGCACCGTGGACAGATTTGCAGTTCTATGCGGCTTTCATGAGAGCGAGTTAACGTGTATATCGTACATGGGCGAGTAGTTCTTTCCCCATTGATAGCACACCGCGCGCCACACGTACACGAGCCTTGCGCCGTCCTGTCCAAACGAATAACATCTGGCGGTGAAAGCATTGCTGGTGGTCGCGGGTAAAGTTTGTGGTCGGCAGGAAGAGTGGCCCACGCGGGTGGAAGAATAGGGAGATAAGATATGGCCGGTTGTTGTTGCATGGCGACTCGAGCAGGAGCTTGATGACCTTCTGTCAATAAAAGAAAATCGACGGCCACAACAAACGCCCACTTACCGTCCGATGCACCTGAAATGCTCGCAGAATTGGCATCTCGGGCGCTGGGATCTTGCTGAAGTAGCTGCTGCAGGTGATGGCGAGCTCGGGTGATATGTCCACATAGTACATTCGCATCTTTATCCCTAGAGCACGACCAAGTACCCATACCTTTATCATCTCCCTCTTGACGAACCACGGCTCGCGACTTCACCGATGTTTGGCCAGGTGAAGCGACTGAGAATATATTGATATTTATCTTTTCATTCCGTTGACGTGAAAATAAAATACAGTCGCGGTTGCCTGCTGAAGAAAATTAACGGATTGGCTGAAACAAGCGAAACAATAGCTTACTTGAACTAGGGATGTTATCGCGTGGAAACTGCACATCTCCAAAGTCGGCCAGAAAGCGCAAGTGGTCACAAAGATCCCCCGCCCCTTTTGGACAGAAACAAGCCGAAGAGACTTCGTGGCCAACCACTACACTGTGAAGGTGGTACCATGAGCGCTATAATTGTAATCCTATGTCAATAACCATGAGATGGGAGGTTATACACGTACCGTACCGCTCTCCGTTCTCGCATCCCAGCCTTGAACCACGAAAAGGGTTGGGCCAATTTGATAGAAACCTACCGCCTCTGAAAAGACGGCGACTACATAGGGCAATTCTACGTCCTCCTCACTACCCACTTCATGGGATTGGGGCCGCAAATCATCAATGGATCCGAGATTGACCGGTCCTTGATTGCTTTCTGCAACGAGAGAAATATCATGAGTGTCGGGTAAGGGCGATAAGGCAGGAAGATCTTGGGTCTGTTCAAGTCTCCGTTTTGTGTTGCGCTTGGGCTGAGATCTGTAGTTACGTGTGCGCTTTTGTGGGGACAGGCGGCTGCTATTAATTTCGTCCTGGACCAGCGAACGTGGGTTTCGGGGATGATCGGATAAAGGGCTGAAGTCTTCAAATGCCAATGTCGAAGGAGAGCTCGGCGGTGTGCACAGCTCAATCGGCTCATCAGGCTCGGGACTTGGGGAAGGAGTAGTTACAATCCGCATCGATTGCTTTCGCAGGCCTACAGCGACACCGACGTGGGTTTACCACAGTCTCCACTTAGCACCAATCAATGAACAGCCGAGCGGGAACCCGCTTTGGGGTTATTTAGCGATCACTGCGACATACTCGGGTAGGTAAAACACTATCACTCATCTAATTTACAAATCGCAGCCGTATTGTGCCTTGTACCGTATGATAAGCGCATCTTTCTCAGCAATTTCTGCCTCCCGACTAACTAGGGCTTTTCGGGTTGCCAAGATCTCAGCATCAGCGGCCTGTTTTCGCGCTTCAGCCTCCTCTAATTGCTTGGCAAGTTTGAGAGCTTCGTCTCTCTTGGCGACCAGTAAGGCTGAGGTGATGTTGGAAAAACGGTTGACCAAATCGGTCGCGTCCGGTCTAGCATCACGGCGGAGGCGTGAAGATGAGAAGTGGGTAACAGCTGGACCCGTGGCATGTCGGGCCATAAAAGCGAGCCAACAGCCTGTTTCCTCAGATATTCGCTCACACTAGCATTCTTAAGCGACGCACGTTGATAAGCATGGTAATGGTTTTAGCATCAGTTCGCATCTATTTCTAGTCATTGTAGCTAATTCCGTACTTACATTCGCATCGCGCGACTAATGCGCGACCACTGATCGCTTCGTACGCGTGGAGATCGCGCTTTCATGCGATTCAGATCGCATCTTTACCATAGTGATCGCATAGTTTTCCTTATCTTACAGATTATCGTACATTACATACATACTACCTCATGCCCGCGTAGCTCCGATTTATATAGAGTCGCATGTAGCTCGCATAATACAACTTCCCCTTCGCATTAGAGCTCTCGAGTCGCGCGTTCATTCCCTTAGCTTGCGAAGATCTCCACATTCTTTGGAGATTCAGGCCTTCACTGCACTAAAGACACCCACTCGCAAACTGCGAAGCACTTGGTTTGTTGGTTTGCCCCACAGGCCGCTGTGTCCTATCAACGTAGTAGGCAAGGTATGAGATATTTACCCGAGAAACAATTAAGGCGACCTCCCGGTTGAATCGTTTGACTGAATCGTTTGAATCTAACATCGATGGTCGAAGTGCTGCAGCCCTGGGAATATCTGACAATCATGAAGTTAAAAGGGCTGTGTATAAAGGTAGGAAATCCTTACCCCATTGCTTATTACCACGCTTGGCGCCTGAAACCAACCCGAATATAGGATCCCCAATGGTGACACGGCACCGTTTGGAAGCTGGGGTTGAACTGGGGTCACCTAAATTATCAGCGGGAGTGGTTTCTTCACCCGGGTTGGCGTTTAGTGGTGTGGATGGGCTTTGGACCTGTGCATTGGGGGATAAGTGGCCAGCATTGACGACACTTGAACTGTTAGTTGTAGTCATTTCAATGTCGAGTTGGCCTGGTAGCGGAGCAGGACATGCGCCGGCGGTATATATCGCCGGCAAATTGGTCGGTGTGGCAGGGAGGGCGGAGAGAGATGCGCCGTCTGAGGCGCCATTGTTCGAAGTAGGTACCTGCCCGTCTTGTCTTACCTGGCCCAGAGCGAGGAGAAGCGGGTCTATTGGCACCTAATATACATGTAAGTTTCGCATTTATTGAATGAGAACGATGAGGGACTTGCCTGTATAGTGGGTGTGAGAGCACCAGCTGACGGAGGATCGACTGGCACTGGAGCGGGGTATGTTGGCTGGGGCGTGGACATCGGAAGTGTGAGTTGATCAACAGAAATAGTAGACCTGCAAGCTTCTTACCGGTGCCATAGTTGGACTGATAGCTGGCGGATCTCCATCATAGGAAGTCTCTGGATCAGGTGTTGCGGTTTGCATTTGGATCAACTCATCCGTGAGCTAAACGAATAAGATTGTGAGCGTTAAAATTGGCCGAGTATAGATACTGACTCACGCTAGCTAAATATGCCTTTCCCGCTGCACTGTGAGTGCATTGGGCCTGAAGGGGCCGACCAGGGCATTTTGCGCAGCGTCGCGGAGCACGCGTTTTTCTAAGCTTAGGTGAGGATTGCTGGGTCCGAGTGCTCCTCATCGACAGCGACCAGCAACAGGTTGAGTGAGTTCAAAGAAATCGCGAAGATGGGATGATAGGGGCACGGGGCAGAAATTTTTCGTTGATAATCGCGATATTCCTGCTCAACAAAGGAGGTTTCATACTCATTATATGGTCCATATGAAATGGCCAAGTGGGGACCAATGGGTCGGGCTATGACTAATCTAAGATGGCGTCGCCGGGCCGGTGGGGGCGGGAGGCAAACGTGCGTCACTAAGTGGGCGGGGCTCGTCTTGGCGTGCCTGTTTCATGGTAGATCTGGATTGCTATTGGAGCATGAAATAATCTGACAAACAGGCGTACTATTGATGGGCGCCTGGGTGCGGATGAGTCGGGTGGTAAGGTGAGCAGGAACTTTGTGAAATAATCATTAGCCCCAAGTTGCCGATTGAGGGCAGCACAATTCTCGTGAATACGGGCCACACTACCCGCACAACGGGTTCAATTAGGCCCCCTCCATGAGGTGCAGGATGACAATCTCGAGAGAGGGGTTGATCACTGGATTCGACGAGGGTACGGGAATTTGTACCCGTGCCTGCATCTGTGCGTAGTGGATACCCCCTAGTACCCATTACCCGTACGGGTATTGCAACCTGTCCTCTACGCTAAGCCAATTGATGCTATCAGAACAATATACTAATCCGGCCGATAAACACATCTCGATTATTCTCGTCCTCTGACCCAGCCACCACACATCGTCGTTATTAGCTGAGCGTGCAGCATTCGTGTATAGGGAATCGTAGTAGAAAATAATAATGGTATGCTATATGTAATACATGGGAATAACAAAGAATTGCCAATTGGAATGACCGGCCTTGACAGAGCGAATAATTAAGTCTCCACTAGTTCTGTAATATGCATTGGAATTTGGCGAGAAGCTAATTGCTGGAGGCTCGGCCATGGGAGTCTGTAACTCCCATGAACTCTTATACAAAATCATATACAGACTCCAAAACAATGAAGGCACTCGGTTGAGCGGGGCAAGGTGCAGTGCCATTCACGGGCGTTGAACGATCTATATGGCAGTATATACCTTTCCGAGATAGCGAGCGCGTTAAGGTGTATTGTACTATGGCAGGAGATATTTTGGAGGACGCGTGAAGGTCATTGAAAGTAATATTATACACGTCTACCACCACTAAACCCACGTCGACGGCGCAATCTAACTTGGCTGAGTTTCAAGCTTCAAGTCAATTAAACGTTGCACGCTGAAAGTGTTGGTGAATCAGGCGCCTACCTGGCCCTTGGCCCCGACTCCAGCCACGGGGCACGGCCCGGAGGAGCATAGTATCATGGTCGTGCATACCTTATGAAGTTAGCACATGCAAGATGCCCCGAGCACCCAGAAACCTGCCCATGGGGCTCAAAGGTAGTATGATGCCCGAAATGTATTAATAGAGAATCATTCCTAACTATCTGTATGAACACACCCTGGAAATGAGCGTGTCTGCCCTAATCTCCATCAAGCAGAGTTGAGAATACGAAGGTGCTGCATTCCCAGGCGACCTGAGTTTGGCTAATGCCCGACTAGTGGAGACCGGTGTTCGTGAATAACTGAAATCTCTGTATCGCCACTTTTCGGTGATGCATACGAAGATCCCCTACTGGTTACTCATGCCTGTCTTGGCCAACCCGTGGAACAGCCATCGCCAACATGAAGGCAACGCGTTATGGTATGAGTACTGCCACATTTGTCTCATCTTCGAATGACCGCTTGGGCATACTCGAACCCGGCAAACTGTATTGTAAACAGTTCTTCCATCGGCTGACTGTAGAATGTGCGTGTAACCACCAGCAAAACGTACACGCATCTCCCCTCTCATTATGCTGTTCTCACAATATTGGTTGGGTATCTTATGACTGATGCCACTGTCTGCTACAAACATGACCGCCAGCGAGGACGAGGTTGGTGTTGGCTTCTACGATCCTACGACTGGTGGCGGCTCATTCCTCCATAAATCAGGTACTCTCGACCATCCGTTTCCGACTCATCCTCATTTGGTTCTGGTGAATGTTATCCCGCATGGGCGGATGGGGGCTGAATCGGCGATGGGGCTCGACTCGGTACTAGGTGGTTAGCTTATCGTGAAAAATAATTAAGCAATTTGTATTTAAAATAGCGGTGACCCTCCAATTGTTGTAATCCAGGGTAGCAATAATTGGTAGTACCCGATCATCGATTGGGTTTGAGTTCTGGTGGTGGATTCTAAATTTCCACTTCGTCCCGCTCCATCCAGATGATCGCGGAGCGCATCGAACTACCAGCATTTTTGAAGGACACCGAGGCCACGAAATTCGACTGGGCGCTGGCGCGAGTAACGTCGCAATACAACAAGATTGATGTAAACCACAGGGATTTTGCGGCGCTTGTTCTGGAATTTGAATCAAGCACTTCGCGTAACGGTAAATTGGCCCTGGATAGTGGAGCGCCGAGCGAATCACCAACGTGCTTGTGCCGACTGACAAGAGCGTGTGGCTCGAATGCAAATTTGAAAAGCTCGGATTGGGGATCCGATAATATGGTTCAGAAATACAACTTAATGTAAGAGTCTGGGCTCACCATAATTGTTGATTGGTTCGTGGGCATGATTTGACATGTTCGCGACATGGATCGGAAAATATATAGTGCCAGGTTTTTTTTTTGGAACCGTCAAAAATTCTATCTTCTGTGGCCAGGATGCAAACTCAAGATGCGCTAGCAACTGAAGCTGACGGTGAGTAAAACACATCAAACATAGCGACAGATACATTCAACTGCTCGCTCACATAGCTGTTGGCGCAGTATCCTCCGCGAACACCGAAGTGAGCCGTGCACAAGTTGAAACATCAATTGAAGGGCTTCAGAAGGCATTGGGTGTCGGTAAGGATTTTTGTGGTAAGCCCAGGGGCTATCGCTCACAGGTCCTACATAGCCAGGCAACGCGTCATTGTAGCACGGGGGGAATATACCGCTGCACATACGGAGAACCTCGTGGCCCAGAAGAAATCCAGCAAGTTGAAAGGTGGAGGCAAGAGTGCGTTCTTTGTCTCTTATTCTTGCAGGAAGTGCTTGTTGCTGAGGTTGAGACTAGAGGCGAAAGCTGATGCTTCAATGGTGTTGGCAACCGCTAAAAAAGCAAGAGATGAGGCCGAAAAAGAACTGCGCGAAGTGGAAGAAATTATACATTATCGTCAGCTCAGCGGCGCGGGTGCAATCGACCTGAGTTCATCCACATCCAGTATTCTCACCTCCAGCGAAGCGCCTGTCATCCCAAATCCACCAAATGTCGCTCCAAGTACAGCGGGTGACCAACTTGAAGAAACAGCGATATTGAGCACATCCACAACCCGTAAAACACCTGTTATCCCAGATCCACCGTCCAGATCCACCGGTTACTCCTACAAGTACATCGGGCTCGACCGCAGCCACTCCAGTGGCGCCAAACGCATCGCCAAACGGATCCACCGCCGGTACCCCAAATCTGTCAGCTACCGCTCCGAGTACATCGGACTCGACCGCGGCCACTCCAGTGGCACCAGACGCACCGTTAAACGGATCCAAAGCCAGAGACACACCCGGTATCCCAAATCTGTCGGCTGCCGCTACGAATACGGCGGGTGTCCAAGATTCGAAAACAATAGTGGATCTTGCCAAGGGTGCGATCCCGGGAAATTACACGGAAATTGACGAGGTGGCTGGAACAATGAACGAGGCCTCTGCCGAGAGTGATGAACCCAAGGCGCGTCTTGGGGCCGGGTTCCAAGACGAGTCAATGTCGAGCCAAGAGGAGAGCAGGGTGACTGGAACGGGAGATGGGGTGCCGGGACAGGGGGGCAATACGGCCATCACGATGAAGGGTGGTGGGCCAATGTCAGGACAGAAGATCACCGCGATCGTTGTAACGGGAGGCAGCGGAAAGAGAAAAGCCGATGTAATAGACGATGAACCAGAAGGAAAGACGGCCGCGGCAAAACGTAAGAAGAAAAAGAAAGTGAGAGGACATGGCAGTGAGGAGAATCATACTGGTTCGGATAATAATGACGAGAAAAAAGAGGTCGAGGTCAAGGTCAAGGTCGAGGTGAGGGTGAGGGTGAGTATCCCTGGTAGCGTTGAACCGCTGCATACTCACATGGACAATCCAGGCAAAGCCGATGAGTTCGACAAATTGCCAGCCAACCAAAAAGAAAAGCTACTCAGTGCGTGTATAACTTGTGGAAAAGGATGAGCAACGTACTTAAAAATCATCAAGGGAAAGGAAACGCGGCCCTTGATAGGTTTCTATCGGACCCAAACTATACCATCCCCTCGGACACCAAATGATGATTCGAGCGAATCAATCGTACCTACCGCGCGCCGCATACACGAATCGAGAATTGGCACTTGAGTGCTTGACAACCAACCGCGACAATATATTTTGTCTTTATCATCACAGAAATGATAAGAAAGGGCGCGCTAAAGATGGTCAGGGCAAGTACAAACTCAACGGTGTTCCCATGCAGAGAGCAGCGTCAGTCAGGAAAAGTGATGGTGTTCCATCGCCGGAGGGCCATCTTAACTGCGGCTGCGACATTGATGTGGCACTTGCAGACTTCATCCATTGGAAGACATGGACGGTCACCGGTATAGTCGATGGCGAGGAACTCACTGAATCATTGCAGGACCAGCACCTGCAACCACGAGAGAGGCTTTTTGTCGTCAAAAACTTCGAAAAAGCTACCAAATTGAAGCTTGGAGATCTGTATACGGGGAATAAGAATGAGAAGCAATTCGAGAAGAGGAAGGTGGAAAAGCAAGTGATGCGTTACCTCGAGATATTTAACAAGATGAGGGAAGAGGATAAGGAGGAAAAGTTGGAGCTCATTGTGTGCGATGACTCCACCGAAGGTTGACTCAGATGTAGCATGGCCTTATATTATTGTTACTTTACATTCAATTGATACGCACATCGAGCTCGAAGATTGGATACTGAACGATCAATGATCATGGACACAACAGGCACATACACGTGGCTCAGGGGCAGTTGAGCCGCAAGCGCTCGAAGTTTATTCAAACTCAGCTTGGGATTGCTCTCATTATGTCTCAAACATTTCGTCGTATCATCAGAGTCGCTAGTCCCGCGCAGCCAGCACACTATGCAAAGCTAGCAAGGCCGTAAGCATCTTATGGTATGGGACGGATCGGATGGGGGTTTGATGGTGTATATGGCATTGGGTGGAACCCCATCAAGATTGTATCTTTGTGAGTAGATAGACAATGGCAAAGGTTCATGGGCCAGCCCTCATAATAATATCACACAGCAGCCTCTCCTATACCTAAGGCATGTCACGAGTCTACTTGAGTGACCGGATCCCAGTCACAATACTCACGAGTCACAGAGCAATACTCGATCCACAGTATTTACTCACGGTATCATTACTTGCAGTGTAATATACTCATGAGTACTCACAAGTTACTTGCAGTACTTGCAGATATGAGCCATATATGGCATATTAAGGTCCATAAGGGTCCAAAACTCGCAGTCTCAGGTATATGTGATCACAAGTATAGGATCCCAAACCAATACCAGACTATGTGGATTGAGCTGTGAGATGGATCATGAGTCGCTCTGCGATAATTACTATGGTAGCGGTAATCGGACTCGCGCTGCTTACATTCCAGTCGATATCGCACCGGTATGGTGAGAGTGGTCAAATTCTAGAGGGTAAGGCGTTCGATCGCTGTATGTTGCAGGTAATAAGCAATGTCAAGCCGCCGAAAAGACACCTGACTTTGAAGCCAGTACAAGTGGGGTTTGCCCACGAACCAGTTGAGATGGTTTGAGCGACAGGTAGTGTCAGAGGTGGTCGGTTTTCCGGCCAAATATAGAAAGACCGGACCTAACGGTCCGAATTTCCTAATATAGAAAGACCGGACCGGACCTCTAACCGGTTAGACGGTCAGGACGGACTTTCAGGGTAGTATATCAGTATAGGACCAGATCGACAGGGTCAGTCGGACTTGAATACTTGTGTTTTACCAGTTTTTGCTTGGTTTTTGCTGTTTTTGATGGTTTTCAGAGTTTTTCATGTTTTATGAGGTTAAGACGTTTAGACGGTTTTCCGCGGTATGCTGCAGTCCGTCTATTTGCAGTCTTTTGTGCAGTTGACTGGTCTTAACAGTCTTGTAACTGGACTCGACACTAGCGACAGGGCCAGGAGGATTTACGTTATGCGATCGAAGGATTAACCTTTCGTGTAATAAAAATATCTGTTGCTTAATCGGGGTTTATACTTACAGTGTCACATCGCACCGTCCGTCTGCGTCGCCAACAACCATTTGGAAGACCGCTATACAGCACAGGCGGGGCTCCCAGGCCAGGGGGGATACGATGTGTGTTTGGATCGATACTCTACCAATGTCGCGGTTTTGGGTAAGATATTGCGTTCCGTCTATTTTATTGATGTATTAATGCTGTTACAGATACATATATTGCCAGGGAAATCGCCCAGCCAAAACTTATTTACACCCGAGAGATAGAATTTTACTAGGGACCCAAAAACAGAGACTAAGATCAACAGGATACATTATTTACACCCGAAAAACGGAATTTTACGAGGACCCAAAAAGAAACACACCAAGAAAGCGCAAGATTCTATGAACAGCCACCTCAGAGTCGCAAGCCGCGCGCTTGAATATTGAGAAAGGTGTGCGCCCAACGTCCGCCGTTATGAAACAGTCTTGACCCTCTGCGGTACACATGTAACGTGTATACCCCCCAGCCGCCGACGAAACCCCGGACGGTCAAGTGGTACCTCCTATCACGAGAATTATGCCAGGATGCCCTGGTATGTATCAGTTCTCCACGAACGCTACAGCCCGACGATCTCAAAAATACTCACATAATCACCCAGTCGACGGCAGCCGCTGAAAATCGCATGTGAGATTGACTCTCAATTTCCTGCCTAACTCTCCAGCGGATGTTCGCGCGGTCGATATCCCTAGGACGATACGGGAGCAACGTATATATTCGCAGGTGCATGCTTGAATTGATCGTTTGGCGGTGAAATTAATGGCAACGGTTGAATGAAGGGTGGTGACGTTGTAACTCAAAGACGTTGGGTGTTGCGTGAGTGAACGATTTGAGCGCGGGATGCGGCAATAAACACCAGGTCAACACCAACATATAAAACGGTAACGCAACAACAAACCACTAAAATCAAACATCAGTGCTTGAAGGCTGGCTCCACCACGGCGCACGCCTCGAAATTTTTTTCTATCTATACTCGACTCGGTACAATTGACAATGATCAAGCGCGATAGGACTACTGCGCCGTCGGAGGACGACAATACGATGCATACCGGACGGGTGGCCGCATTCGCTCATAGCTCTTTGGCCTCGCGTGTTTGAGTTTTCGACATTTTGGGACGGTTTAGGTGAGTCAAACCGTTCGACAAACATACATATTGAACACACGGGACACCGTCATAGGTGACAGACGACGAATGCACCCACCTCGACCTAAACATCATCACCACCGCCCACCCCTCTCGCAAACGAGAGAGTTTCAAATCGTCTCCATCGCTCGACAACGCCTTTGACACCTGGCTTGCTCATCAACATCCTCGCTATCCCGTCAACCCACCCCCTCTCACTCGCCACCCCGTCAACCCACCCCCTCTCATCATACACCCACCCCACCCCTCCATGTCAGACAACCTCTCAACGCGTCTTCAATTCGCTCTCGCGCAATGACTCACTATCCATTGTCTATGATCGTACAAGTACACTACTGGTATCGATTCGACGGCATAACGGCCCATTCACAATTGGGGTTCCTATTTGGCCCACCTTATCTACGTTCGACGATTCGACGCGGCAACCTGCACTTAAACTCCAGCTGTCCAGCTAACCGAACCTTGTGATAGCATGCGACAGCTGGAGCTCGACTTGAATGTTTATTTTTCATCTTCGGGCTTTGTAAATGAATCTTTCGCTGTCTAGGTAGTCTTACAGGTCTTTGGCAAACTCAGAAAGTCTCTGGCAAACTCGGGCTCGAAGAAATTCTGAGGTTGAGGTCACGTGAAATCACGCTCACGCCGTGACACGTTCAACTTGTAAAAATTTTACATCTTGATTCAGATTATCGACGATTATCAGGACCTCCTCCACTCCAACTTACGGCGCCGGCCCCGATGACACGCGAAACCCGTGACGACAAGGCCGATGATATGCGGGTAGCACTTAACGGGACACTGGGATGATTAACTTGCCCGCGTCACTCCAACTCACAACGATTCGTAGCGACACCATGGCCGGGGATGGTATGTGGCATAGCCCTATGGGGAACAATGACAAGGTGCTGATTTCCTCTGCAGACGAGGTAACACTATGAACTCACCAGCGCAAAGAGCTACATTTGGCACCTCAACGATACACCACCCACACCAGCGACTGCTATCCGACGATGCTGCACCACTACGAATTGTCGCCCGTCCTCTTCCTGAGCCCTCAGAAGAAATTGAGGCTCCATTTCCATGACCGACGAGTGCGTCGATGCCTGCTCACACATTGGCCATGCAACAAGGGACGGCGCCCACATGCTTACCAGTGGCGAGATACTCTTGATAATTGGCGGGCGGGATGGTAGGCTGAACCGGGAATGCCGATTGGGTGCGTACCGCGTCTTGCAACTTATCAAAAATTACAGCTACTGGGGAATGGCGATGGCAACACGCCATGGCCCCCCAGGAACAGCAACGGCACGTCGTGGCTGGGGAATGGTCATTACCGCAGCCGTGCGAGAGGATAATGACCCAGCCGTATGGGAGGCAGAGTGCTTGTATCCCGGCCAGTCAC